>CABHPH010159741.1:3423-13890 GCA_902168325.1 Peromyscus nudipes
ATGTCCTTAGGTGATCTATTTACGTCCAGGTAAAGTGACATCGTGTAATTCCTCTAGTGGAGCTTTTAACATGTCCTTTGTTAGGGCCTGACTAAACCAGAATAGATTAGCTAATGGAATGACAGTCTAAAGGGTTGAAAACTCCTCAGTCTTAAGGTGATTGTCAGCTTACCATATAAAGGTGTTGGGGATCCCGAAGGTGTGTCAAGCCAGAAAACGTTCTGCAGTGGTGGGATCTGATGTTTGATGGTGTACATATGCTTAATGTCTCTCTCTCTCTCTCTCTCTCTCTCTCTCTCTCTCTCTCTTTAGTAAATTAAATAGTTTATGTGTATATTTTAAAAATGAAGAGGTCTATTCTGTCCTGTGCTAGCTGTTAGTGTCTTTTATAGACACACCAGACTCATTAAATCAGGCAGCCATGATACTCTTTCTCATTCTATACCTGTGAGTGGCCCAGGTTTGCTCTTCCTTCCTTCCATACCACTGGCTTGGCTTAGTCTTCAGGGTACAGACAAAACTTTTTATTCTTGAACTATTTCCAATTATTTGCAAGTATCTTGTGGCTACAGATAGGTTTTTTATTAATGTCTCTGATGTTTCTAGATATCCATCATAAAAGCAGACAAAAAGGCAAGGAAAATCATGGTTTATTGATTCCTTACTCATGTTTTGTTTTTCGTTTCAGATTCTAAGGTGAAGAGATTTTGCTCCAAAAATATCCTGATCATCCTCGGTTTCTCCTCTGTCTCGGCCGTGATAGCTTTGATTGCTGTGGGGTTGACCCAGAACAAACCATTGCCAGAAAATGTTAAGGCAAGTGAAATCACAAATATTTGTAATGCAGCCATTATTTTGTTTTATTTTTAATTTAAAAATGTAGTACATTTATGTAGCATGAATCTTAACAGGTCTTATTAATAAAAACAAACCTGGAGTCAGGTATTGGGGTGAATGCTGGAAGATCAGAGAAGCAGAACAAGCCACAGCTTCCTCACCTTGCAAATTCCTCAGCTGATCCTGTTTCCCCAGACTGGATGACTTTCAGCTGAACTGTGCTGCTCAAAACCTAATAGCTTAACTAGGCCTATTTCCTGGTCCTCACGCCTTAAATACCTTTCTGCCATTACTTCCTAGGATTAAAGGCATGTGTCACTATGCCTGGCTATTTCCAGTGTGGCCTTGAACTCACAGAGATCCATGCCTCCAGAAGGCTAGGATTAAAGGTGTGAGTGCCACCATTTTCTAGCCTCTGTATCTAGTGGCTGTTCTGTTCTCTGACCCCAGATAAGTTTATTAGGGTGCACAATATTTTGGGGAACACAATATCACCACACATTTATATATACATTATAAGTATACTATTTTCTGTTTAAGCTGAAAAGACAATAAACATATCTATAAGGGGCCACCTCACATGAGTGGGCCCGTGAACACATATGTATATGTAGGCAATAACATATGCAGAAGTTAAGTCCTGAAACACACATCTTGAAGTATATTCATTCTACTGATGAGAAGATGATGACCTATGAGCCTGGAAAGTCAGATGCATGCCCTGCTTCTGAAACCTTTGCCACCCACCCACATCACTCGCTGTGTAGAAAGGCGTGGGTGTTCCATTGGCATCTGTTTGTTGCCCAAGTTCATCCCAGTTGTGCCGTGTACAGCAGCCGCTTTGTCAGGGCAGAAGCTGGCGCTGTCTCACTGATGGTGGTCAATGTTAGCGGCATTGCTTGGTTCTCTTGGCAAGACTTCACTCGCAGTTGAAGCATCATGACATCTTGGTCTTGCTATTTGTTTACCAGCTCTAAAAGTAAGTGATCGCCTTCTTGCTCTGACCTTTTTGCATGTTCCGCATTGCATCACTGGGGAAAAGGGCTGCTGAGGAGGTACACTTGAGCTCTGTGTTCCCAGTGTTTGCTGTGGTCAGGGCTGGCTCCTTCACACGCAGTGGTCTTCAAGTCTGTTGTGCTTCTGTTTTGTTACGTTGTTTGACAAAAGGGAGCCAGGTCTTTGGCATTCATTAAGTAAAAGGTAATAGTATCGAAAGAGCAGCTACTGCCATTGAAGTGAATGTGGAAATGTTGCTGATTCATTTTGCACAAGGATAATTGTACATACAAAAGCTGGACATTTGTTGAAGTTCCTTACTGATTTCAGTAAGATTTCTGTCACATATTTGGAGTGATATGTTGGACAATACAGACAGATGTCCACCACTATAGAGGGTCTATTGGACATTGCTGCTTTAGAGTGTACTCTCGGATGACATCTCTGAAATGGTTCAAAGCTCAGTTGAATGAATATGGAGTATGAGACAAAATCTTAAGAAACAAAAATGGAACCATTTTTATTGTGTGGTTGATACATCACAGCCTACTAAACTATGTTGAGAAGTTAATTGGTAAAAAGTGCAGTTGATCCTCAGAGTCTATGCGTTCCAAGATGCCCACCTTGAGTATCAAAATCTGTGCCTAGCCTTGTGGTGTGGGCCTGGGAGAGCTGGCTCCACTCCTTTCAGGGGCGGAGTGAGGCCTGGAGGAAGCCCTGCACTGACCAACTCAGCTACCACTCAGGCCCACCTTGAGTTGGCCCACCCCAACATCTACCCCAACTATGAGCAGCTGGAGGACATGATGGGGCCAGTCCTATGGAACCATAGCCACAGGATCTCCATGACTCTGAGCAACAGCAGGATATCTGAGAGGATTTTCAGTGAGGGTCCAGTATTGACGGGGTAGCTGAAGCCAGAGCCCTTGAACCAGACCAAGGATTCATTGCAATGAATATTTGCAAGTAAAGCTGTTTGGGCAAAAGGGTCTAGTGCAGGACACACCACAACTCCCAATGCTACAACGATGAATGAATATGTGCCGGAGAGGCAGGACAGGCAGAGGAGTGGAGTGGTACAAGTACAGAACTGGATGAGAGAAGGTTGTGATTGATAGAGGAGCAGTTCTTTGCCCGGAGGGGTTGGCAAGATTTCTTTCTTTCTTTTTTAATTTTAATTGTTTTATTTTCTTTTGGGGGGGAGTTACAAGGTGAATGGTGGATTTGGAAGGACAGGGAAATGAGTGGAATTGAGGTGCATGATGTGAAATTCCCAAAGAATCAATAAAAAATTATTATTAAAAAAATCTGTGGCTAATCAAGCCCTTTATGATAGCCAAAGGGTACCATTTGCATATAACCCATCTGAGGTTCTGAGATATAATTCCTATATATTTTAAATCATCTCTAGGTTCCCATAAAACCCAATATAATATAAAGTCTGTGCAAGTAATTGTCATGCTGTATTATTTAGGGAACAATGGCAAGAAGAAACTGTACAGGTTTAGTATGAACCAATTTTAGGAAATATTTTTGCTCTGCCATCTGTCATATTTTTTTCTGCCATTCTCCATGAATGCAGACTCCATAGACACGCATAATTGATTGTATTCACTTCTACAGCGACTGTGTAAAAGACAGCACTTGTTTGACTGTTTGTTCAAAGACTCTTTGCTGTGTGCAGATGGTCTAGCCTTGTTTTATTTCTGCCTAACACGGTTTGGGTTCAGTCTTGCTGAGGAGGTGGTGGCCTCATGCCTGGGGTGCACCTGGCATAACACAGCAAGAGCACTGTGTTGTGTCCACATACTCACGTGGCCAGCTACTACTCAGTTCTAAACGTACTGAGGACAGGGGCTGGGTTTCGTTTGTCTTTGCATACATTTTATGTACTCATTCATTTCATAGACAGTCATTGAACATTTACCCTGTTTGAGGTTCTGGAAATATACCAGTGAGCACCACTGGGAAGTATATACACTGGGGGGAGAAAATAATCATTGATCAAATAGTCACAGTGTAAGTGGCAGCACACAGCCAGGCTAGCACTTGAATTGAATGGTGATGCTATAGAAATTTGCTGACTCGGTAGAGTGAACAGGATCTGAAGAAAAGACTGCATCCTTCTTAGACACAGGGGTATTGTGGAGGTGGCAAACCACCAGCCCAGGACCCTCCAGACATCCTGTTTACCCTCAGTGTAAATGTTCAAAAAGAAGGCTCAGGAATCTATCTTCATCAGACATCCTAAGGCATTCTCTGGCCATGGAAGTTAGTGAATTACTGAGTATCGGTACTAAGCATGCACTTTTAGATGATCAATCTGTACTTCTAAAAACAAAGACATCAATGGAGTGGACAGTCAAAATCAATGTCTAATTTTGTCCTCTAAAGAGTGCTTTGGTCTCCATGAGTCTAGGTGGGGAAGAGGCTTTGAATTTTGCTCTGTCTACCACTCTTTAATTCCCTGCTCATATAGACACTGGCCATTGACATGCCTTTTAGCATGAACATTCCACATTTTGATATGCTAACTCGCCCTCTACCAAACCTCAGGCTTGCATTCAAGATGCCCTTACTGTGGAAAGTAGACTCAAGGGACAGGATATTTTTATTTCAATCACAGTTACAGTGGGTATAAACAGGTGAATTCCTTCCTCTAAACCTCATTTTCCCTACATGTCAAATGAACAGTAATAACACCTACTTGGAGGATGGGTTGGGATTAAGCGGAATGAAGCAAGAGATGGCTTGTCAGAGCATCTGTCACAACTCAAGCTGTGTGGGGGTGGTGGTCCACTGTAGACACCTCTTTACAGAAGACAGACTCCATGGAAGCCCCTTCCCCATCAATGTGCTGGGGTTTCTGAGCCAGCACTCTGCAGGGTTTCTCACTGCTGCTGAAGGGGGGTGGATTTCCCCAACTCTGCTTTTCCAAAACAAACTAAAATGGTACTCTGGAACTGGCATTTGTGATTCTGTCTTTTTATGGAGAATTTAGAAGAATTTGCTTTGACTTGCATGCCTAAATGCACTTGGAAAATAGCTGTTGTTATTTTTACTTTACTGTATTTTAACATTCTCCAGTTTTAAAACCAGCACATGGAAATGGATGGCGATGATTGGTGTACAACAATGACAATGTACTCACCAGCCACTAAAATGGTTCACATAGTATATTTTGTGTTTATGCATGTTTTACCACAGGTTTAAAAATAACAACAAAATAAGAGTTTATATTCAAGAACTAGTAAGTAACTCTGACTAAAGAAAAAAAGAAAAGAATAAATAGTTTATAGATGTTTATCAGCTCTGCTGGTAAACTTTAACTAGCTTAGCTTGTTTATAGGGATTAGAAACACATTGTAAAAGATAAGCTTTGTTTATATACCCAGGCTCCCTGAGCCAGACCAACAGGGCTGCTGAAGTTACCGTTAAAGCTACAAGACCTTTAAAGGGGTGAGTGGGGGGGGGGGGGGGGGGGGGGGTGGAGGGGTGGGGGCACAGCGAGAGGAGAGGGTTTAAAGAGCCAGTGTTTCTAAAGGGGCCCTATGAGGTTGCTTCTGGTAGCTGGAGTCATAGTCCCTTTTTAACTGCTGTGGCAGACTACCACAAAAGTGTAATTTATAAAGACTGGACATTTACTTTCTCCAACTTCTGGAGAATGGGAAGTCCAAGGTCCATGAACTTTTGTACTTTAAGTCTAGCAAGGATGAATCTCTGTTTCCAAAACGACATCCTGGAGGCTGCACTCTTAGCAGGGGAGCGCCACTCCTCTTCATATGGCAGTGGGTTAGGAAAAGACAGACCCCCTTCCCCAAGCCCACTTCACTGGCTCACTAATTTACTCATGAAAGTAGCATTTTCATGTCCGGCACACACACTCCCATCAGGCCCCACCTCCCAGTGTACTCACATGGGGAGTCAGTTCCCAGCAAGTTCATGCTGGAGAGGAAACCATTAAGCCAAAGCCCCCGGCTGTGCAGTTTGGGGTAGAGTGTGTAAAGCAGTCCCAGTGTCACTGCTTTCTATTCTGAGACTGTGGGTAGCTTAGAGCAAGGTCGTTTGCACAGAGAGATCATCATCCTGTGAAAATGCGCACTTAAAAAAGATTGGAAGGAAGCAAAGATTTGGTGGTAAAATGATAATAAAAGCATCTAGATGGAATTTTAAATGTATTTCCCCCTTGTTTTCTAGGTGATATTTAATAGGCCCTTGGCACTCTTAAAATGGAAAATACTACTGAAATAATAATAATAATAATAATATAATGATAATAGTAATGGAATGCCAGATTTCTTCCTCACCATTGGAATCTTAATGTTTTTCTTTAATATGAAAGGCATACTCATAGGGGTTTTTAGAAATGCTTTACATATGAGCTACAGGAAATCTTACCATGTTTTTTTCTCTTGGTCAGATTTCCCTAAGGTAGTCACTAGCTAATGGGATGGTGAGTCCAGGAGGGAGGGAGAAGGGACATTCTCCAAACTTCCGGCAAGATTGATTTGCTGGTGGTGGACAGGCACAAGGTGGGGACACTGGAACTACAAGAGGCAAACTCCCCAAATGTGTTGACTGACAACATGGACTGTCCAGCTTTAGCTGTTCTCAAACCGTCAACTCTTTGTTCTATGAAACAACTTAGAGGCAACCTAAACCAGCCTTCAGTGGGCATGGTTCACAGGTGCTGTGCATGGGGTGAAATGTCTTCCATCCTTGTGGAATGTCCAATGCCACCTTCTTAAATACTTGCAAACCAATGTCCTAATGCTATCATCTCTCCACGGTCTCACTGCATAGGGCCTTAGAGAAACAGGCTGACAGGAGCAAGGCCAGCTCCTTGGCTCTCCTGGAAGGGAGGCTTTCATGCTGACAAAAATAGACTAGGGCATCCTGATTCTAGATAAAGGCTGCTTGCCACTCTCTCGCTAGCTCTTATCATATGCCACTGTGGCTGGAACATTTTCTGGTAGGAAGAATTCAGGGGCCCTGCTGGGGAACAATGGAATTTTTTATTGTATAACCCCAGAGCGCCTTTTCAAACCCTGGGAGGTTTCCCTGGGGTCTAAAGGCCCTGGACCCCAGTCAGCATCTCTCCCCGCCCACTGTGATCACCTGACTAAGCCAGTTCTTAGATTCCCATGACTCAGAGGAGCCTGCCCTGTTTGCTTCTTGGTTATGTTTAGAGCAAGTATACAGATATTATTTTTTTGAGCACATGAAGCCAATAATTAAAGAGATCCCGCCCCACTGTGCATAAGGAGGCAGAGAACACTGAGGAGGTTTTGGAGGGTCAAGCATCCTTAGGAGGTCTGTATATTGGTGTCTCCCAGTGAAATGGAATGACTCTAGGTACCCAAGCTAAAGGCTCTACCTTTAGCTATTCCTCGTGGCTTAGGGAGGTCTCTTAAATCCTCACTCCTGTCTTTTCTACCTGTAAGCTCTTACGTATTAATAGATGAGACAATATGGACTTATATAATATAAATGTGTGTGTGTGTGTGTGTGTGTGTGTGTGTGTGTATAATTTTCAAGTGGAAGACCACCTTTTGAACTGCACAGCTCAAATGGCACCATTCCTCTGCTTTTCTTCTCTTGCTTCCCACTAGAGATGAGTAAAACCTGCATGTTCTAGGGCTGGGGAGACGGCTCTGATAAAACACTTGCTGGTGAGCAGGAGGACCAGAGTTCTGATCCCAGAACTACATAAATGTTGGAGGGCTTGGCAGCCTGTCTATAATCCCACCATTCAAAAGGTGGAGATAGGAGATCTCCATAGCAAACTGGCTAGACTAATTATATTGGTGATCCTGACTCAGTGAACAAGGGGGGAGCAACTAAGGAAGACTCCTGGGGTCACCCTGGGGCCTCCATATGCACTCACCCACACACAAGTGCCAACGTGAATACATATACTCACAGGACACCACTCACACATAGTTATGTAAGAAAACAAACTATGTGTGCCAGCTTGTTATTCTCACAAAGTCCACGGCAGACATCACTAATCAACATCAGATTTATTCCCAATTTAGGAATATAATCAGTTTATCAAAATGGACAGACACTTGACAGTCTACTCCAGGGGAGAGATAGCTAAAAAAAATGTGGAAGCTTTTATTCCATAAACATGAAATTCGTGAGATTGTTCAAGGCAGCTATCTTCCTAATGGTGTCAATTAGAAATAATCCAACTGTCCATCAACTTTAGAATAAATAAAAACATAGTATATGCACACAGTGGAATACTCTACAGCAGTGGAAAAGCATGAACAAAGGACACAGTTGGAACGCATTTCACAGTCTAGGGTGAAAGAGATTACACCTAGTGGGTATGCCACGTCATTTCCCTTTGTCACAGTTCAAAACAGACAAAAGTCACCTGCTCCCTGGGGAAAATGACTAAGAGGAGCATCAGGAAGCCTGCTGGGGCTAGCAAAGATTCTGTATCTCGATTTTGCTGGTGGTCAGATGAGTGTGCAGTGTGCAGAAGTTCACTGGGGTGCATCCTCACATCTGCACACGGTGCTAGAGTTGTTCTTACGGATTGTCTTGAAGGGAGCATCTCCCCAAAGCCTGGCACTCAGCCTTTGCTCCATGTTCCATGTATAAGGTCTTGATTCTGAGCCTGATTCAAACTAGATTTTTTTTTTTAACCTTCTGGTAGTTTCTTATCTATATAGGAAGGATAAAAATAGCCCCTACCTCCTGGCGTTGTTCTCAGTTCAAATAAGATAATTCATATCTACATTCACATCATAAATTCATATCTAAAACACACTCATGAAACCCAATGTGGGGACTTCACTCTTCCCTCTTCCTCCTCTAACCGCCTGGTTCATCTTCACGCTGCCTTTTCCTCTTATTTTCTGTGTGTTAGGAGCACATGTGTGTATGGGCACACCTACACATGTGTGTATGGGCACACCTACACATGTGTGTATAGGCATACCCATACATGTGTGCACATGCATGGGTAAGCCAGAAGGCAACCTCAGGTACCATTCCTCCCCAGGTACCATCCTCCTTGTTCTTTGAACAGAGCCCTCGCTGGGGCCTGGGCTTTGCTGATTAGACCAGGCTAGCTGACCAGCCAGCCTCAGACCCACCCCTCTGCCTCCCTCCACAGCCCTGGGATTGCAAACACACACCACCACGCCTGGCTTCTCATGTAAGGGCTGGGGCTCGAAGCGCTTTATTGCCTGAGCTACCGCCCTGTGCTCCCTTTCTCCTGGTTCCATTTATTCCTGCGACCTCCCCCTAAGAGCCACAAACATGAAGTTTATATGTCTTAAAATACACTGAATACAACTTCACAGTTATTTTCTGAATTAAAAAAAGCAAGCACACTTAGTGTTTCTCTCTCTTAAAATATAACTCCACACTCACTGACCCCCAAATCAGATGAATGTATTTGTTACATCTCTGCAGCCTCCATGGGTTAGCTCAGTGGTTGCCAGTCTTGTCTGCACATTAGGGTCCCACAGGATCTGGTGACTACGCTCACGACCAGACCACTTCTAACCAGTGTCTGAGGTGGGACCCGGTCTCAGCCTCTGGAGTCCTCGGGTGATCCCAGGGTGTGGACAAGTTTGAGAAGTTCGTTTTCTGTTCCTTCCACAGTATCTCAGCTGCCTCTGCACTAGAATAACTGAGCATTTTCTAAATGATCCCATGGCTCAGGCCTGCCCTGGGCGTGGCCTGAATATTTGTAAAGTGCAGGCTGCATTAGGAGTCCTTATCTAGAGGACCCTGGTCCACTGGTAATCCTTGGATCGGGCTAACTCTAGTCCCCAGCACCAAATGCTCCCCTTGGGTTAGAGTACTTTCTCTTTATGGTTTGAAAATTCCTGTCTTCTCTGGCTACTTCCTTTGCAAGCTAAATATGGAGAGGTGTGTGTCATGCTGATAAGTGTTTTCCATTTGCTTCGCCCTCAGTATGGGATTGTGCTGGACGCTGGGTCTTCGCACACCAACTTGTACATCTACAAGTGGCCGGCTGAGAAGGAGAACGACACAGGCGTGGTGCACCAGTTACAAGAATGTCAAGTGAAAGGTGAGACGGAGGCCAGGGAAGAGGGAAGACCCAAGAGCGAAGGAGCCAGCACAGAGCTGAGTGAGGGACACGGTGGAGCCAGCGTTGCTATTTTACTGTCACTATAAAATGACATTGAACCAGGCCTAGTAACACAGGCTGGTGAGCAGGAGGGTCACAAGCTTCAGGCCAGCCTGGACCACAGAGTGAGTTCATGGTCAGTCCAGCCAGCGTAGTAGGACTCTGCCTCAAACAAGCCGTGGATGTAGCTCAGCAGTAGACGTTTGTCTTACATGGTTAATCCCTATTACTGAAAATAACAACAACAACAACAATAACAATAATAATATTGAAATCAATCCTTGAAAAATAAGCAAATTTAAAAATAGCTGAAGGTGTTGAAGATGTGACTCAGTGGTGTTGTGCAGGCTTAATAGTCTTGATGTCCTAGGTTCGATTCCCAGCAACACACACACACACACACACACACACACACACACACAAATAAAAAGAATTGAGCAATAATAGTTCTCATCAATAGGGCTCTTCTGTGTGTTCCACACTAAGAACTCAACACGTGTTTTCTCATTCTCAGG
>CABHPH010159741.1:13990-79422 GCA_902168325.1 Peromyscus nudipes
TGGAGCCTGGGGATTTATGTTTCCAAAAGTCCCCAGGTACTTCTGATGGTATGATCTCCTGCTCCCTTCATTTTTAGACTCAGATCTGCAACTTGGAGGAACATCTCAAACACTTTTGGTCTCTTTAGAGGCAGAGAAGAGCAGATCACAGACTTTTAGGGCTGGGGTCATTTAAATCTTGTTTTCCAGGGAAGGGAAAAAAAGCCTGGAAGATTAGTGCCCCATGAGTGGCAAGAATCTGGCTGGTGATCTAGGCCCCTAGCTGTGGTATAGGCACCACAGAAGCACTGCTTTGCGTGTGATACAACCCCCCCCCATCTAAGTCAGTTTTAAGGTCACACCTGGAGGATGGTTGACTGCCCGGCTCCCTGACTTGCTCCATCCTGCTCTCCATCATGCCCCAGACACCACATCTTACCACGATCCCTGTGATCATTGTCTCTTGGCCTTTGGAGCCAGGAACATACTGTTTCTTTTCAAGCAAATAAACTAGATTCCAGAAGAGAACTGGCTTTTTATCTGATGGTCTGGAGCTTCCACTGATTTCTGTAATTTGCCAAGGGACTAAGCGTGGATAAAGAGACAATGCTGTTCTGCCTGGAGCCTCTTAGGCCTCGCTGCTGCAATGAGGCAACGCTCCGTCCCTAGAAGTTCCACCCTTCACTTCACAGACAGCCCTCCATTTGAAAATAAAACAAAACATTACAGCAGATGTCTTTCTTCTGAGACTCATCCCATGAATGCAGGTGTTTGGCCCAACAAGTACAGGGGTTCTCCTCCAAACAGAGCTAACAAAACAAAGGACGATTTCCTGAGTCAGAAATGAGCTGCTAACACAGCATGGAGTGTCTCATGATGTCAAGCAAGCAGGCTGTTTAAAAGCTCATTTGAATAATCACCTTGAAAGCAGATTCTTGCTAGGAAGCACTCTGGAATTCACCTCCGAGTGAGATGGAAACATGGCAGTATTAAACTCAGAAAGCTCAGAAGTCTGGCTCAGTACTCACCATAGCAACCATTAGTTTGCTCTAAAACTGGAATAACAGTCTTAGTAGGGAGGCAGGGTGCCGGAGTGGAAAAGACTCAGGATACGCAGATTCTCTTTCTGTTTATTTTAACAAAGGAAGAAACCACATACATTTTGGGGCACACTCCGTGACATAGCTAGCTGGTGACACGTTCTGTCTTTTCAGGAAAAGTCAGTGTGTCAGATGTGTTATTTCAGCGTTTACGCTGAATGTCATCTTTACCTTGACCCTCTAGGAACTAATGTTGCTAATTACAACTCAGTGGCAGGACCATCCAAAAGTGACTAACAGAGAGGCCACTGTAGTGTCAGAGGATAGTGCTCAATTTTATGTGAAATTGCACCATCTTGTGGCCAAACTGTTGAACACCAGGCCTTACCGGCAGGGTTTAAAAATTACATCCTAAGCAATTCCATACTGTTAGCTACTTTTCTCACAGCTGTGAGGACATACTTGAAAGAGAAACCTAAGGAAGAAGAACTTACATTGGCTCTTGGTTCTCAGGGAAACAGTTCGTCACGGTGGGGAAGCATGGCCGACAGGAGATTTTTACATCTGGGCAGATCAGGAAGCAGCGAAGGGCCTCACCCAACTTTCTCCTTTCCCCTTTTTCTGTTCAGTCTAGAACCCCAGCCCCAGGATAGAGTACTGCCCACATCTTTCCCCTCCAGGTAAAGCTCTCTCCAACCAGCCTCACAGACACACCCAAAGGGTACCTCGTTCATTCACTAGGTACTTCTTACTGCCATTAAATTGACTATTATTATTATTATTATTATTATTCGAGACAGGGTTTCTCCGTGTAGCTTTGGAGCCTGTCCTGGATCTTGCTCTGTAGACCAGGCTGGCCTCAAACACACAGAGATCCTTCTGCCTCTGCCTCCTGAGTGCTGGGATTAAAGGCGTGCTCCACCACCACCCGGCTGACAATCAAAATTAATCACTATTCCCTCTAAGTAACACAGCATAATGTAGGTCATATGGAGAAGTGTTCCTTCCGTTTTCTCAGCAGGCAGTTTTCTTTGATATGGTCAAGGTATGCCCCACACATTTATTTATTTATTTATTTATTTATTTATTTATTTATTTATTTATTTATTTATTTATTAAGATTTTCATCTTCTGTATCTTTCCTTAGGTCCAGGAATCTCAAAATATGCTCAGAAAACAAATGAAATAGGCACATACTTGGCCGAATGCATGAAAATGTCCACTGAATTGATTCCAGCATCTAAGCAGCATGAGACACCTGTTTACCTGGGAGCCACGGCTGGCATGCGCTTACTTAGGTAGGGCAGCATGTAGAGACTAGGGAACTAGGAGTTAGAGGCAGTGCCAGGGCGCCTAGGATTATGGGACTTAAAGCAACCTCACACACCAGATCCTGTGCTAAGAAATGTCTTATTAAGTATATATAATGGTAAGTTTTAAGTGTCTCCCTTGGGGAAGTCAAAGGGAACAGAGTATTGGAGAGGAAGATTAAGGACATGTACTCCGAAATTCGGGACTGAAGATAGAATCAATCAACATCTGGGAGGAAGAAGGCAAAAGGAGACCCACCAAAATTACAGCTAATGAATTGGCTGGTCACCCCATCAATATCTGTGTGAATTGTTTACATATTCTTCCATTCCTCCAGGGTGTTGTGAGTGCCTGCTCAGTCCACAGTATGTGAGAAGGTGACTTTCCATGTGAGACCCAGCTGGAAGGTGCACCCTCTCACTCAGGGGCTCTCAGAGTTTCAGACTGGGTCTTGGGAACAATCACATCTTTATATGACAACCGTGAAGACTCCCTTTAGGTCTCAAGGTTTCAAACAGACCTAAAAACCTAAAATGATAAGAAGAGGAAGATTTTCCCAGTCTAGCTTCAGGGGAACGTGGGCTTCTGTTACTCATTTCTACAGCCCTAACTGGCATCACTCAGAGTCTGAAGTATAAGCAAGCAGGAGCCACAGTGATGGCTAACACAGCACATCCCAGCTCCCAATATGGCCAGACACCACCAAGCTCCCACCACAGTCATTGAAAAACCTCTGACGCTGTTTAAGCTAGGGAGCAAAGCCAAACTGGTACTTTGGAAAGATACACCTACTCAATGACTGGAGGATTTGGACTTGGAGGGGCAGAGCCAAAAGGATGACTCCTGTGAAAGCCATGCCCAGGGCCCTTGTGTCTACTGTAGTGTGTTATGTTCTCTAGCTGAAATGGGTAGGTGTAACTATGAAGACAAAAAAAATGATAACTTCATCTCTTCTTTTATGTAGAATGGAAAGTGAACAATCAGCAGACAGGGTCCTGGCTGCAGTGTCAAAAAGCCTTAGCGGCTACCCCTTTGACTTCCAGGGTGCCAAGATCATCACTGGCCAAGAGGAAGGTGCTTATGGGTGGATTACTATCAACTACCTGCTGGGCAGATTCATTCAGGTAAATACCTCACTCCAAGGAGGTGGTTCCTAGAGGGTCAATGCCATTGCTGTCTTAGGTAATATTTGGGTCTTTAGCAAAATGAATGATGGTCAGATGAGTGAATAAATGAATGAATAAATGTACTCCTACATTTGTAACCATCACTAGAGGAATATTTACTTTACTGTTACTACTGGAGAATATTGAAGCCATGTCTTCATCCCAGGGAGACACAGAGGAAATTAAAATCTATTTTAAAGATGTTATTTTTATTTTTAAAAATTATGTATATGGTATGCCTCTGTGTGGGTATGTACACATGAGTACAAGTGCTTTCAGAAGTCAGAAGAGGCTGTCAGATCTCCTGAAACTGGAGTTACATGCAGTTGTGAGCCTCCCAATGTTAGGAAACAAATTCAAGTCCTCTGCAGGAGCAATATGTGCACTTAGCCACTGAACTTTCTCCAGCCTCCAAATCTGTTTCATTTAAGGTCATTATAATCTTATTTAAAGTAAGACTAACTGGACAGAGATTGAGTGAGACTGAGGCAGGAGAATTGCAAGTTGGAGTCCAGCCTGAGCAACATAGTAAAACAGCTCAAAATGAAACAGTATTTGCTAAGCAAGGAGTGTTTAGCACTCTTCTTGGGGTGTAGTTCAACTCTCAGAACAGCCACATGTGGCACATTATCACCCCTATTAGCACCACCCCCACCCCTGCCAATGATGCTTAAAAATAGAATCTTTTCTGGCCCAGGTAATGTAGCTGGTGACTGAGTGGGGATTTGCTCTTGTTTGTGAGCCGTGGGTTTCCTGGCCTTACATTGCTGTTCCCTGAGCTTGGTCTTCAAAGCCCTCTTGCTGGCTGCCGATTTGGGAATCCATAGTGGGCTTTCCCCCACTCTCGGACCCTGGACCTCTGTCTTTAGGAGGTAGGATGTCCAGAGACTTCTAGCACTGTCCTTTCTTTCAGAAACAGAGTTGGCGAAGCCTCATCTCAAGAGAACATCAGAAACAGGACACGTTTGGCGCTTTGGATCTTGGAGGTGCCTCTACACAAATCACCTTTGTGCCTCTCAACAGCACAATAGAGGCCCCAGAAAACTCTCTGCAATTTCGCCTCTATGGTGAGGACTACACTGTGTACACACACAGCTTCCTGTGCTATGGGAAGGACCAGGCACTCTGGCAGAAACTAGCCAAGGACATTCAGGCAAGTGCAACTGAGTTCAATTCTGCCCTCCCCACATCTGGTCCTCAGCCCCCACATCCTGTTATCCCCCTTTGTAATCCAGTAATTGGTCTGAAGCTGGGCACTGCACTTTCCAACCCTTCTCAGGCAGGACACCAAACTACATCTGGTGGCCCCCTGTGAATCGTTCCACCAGACGTCCCCTCCCATGTTTGTTTACTGCACTGTCTCTAAGGACATCACTCAGATCTTTTCTTGGGAATTAATTTCTGGTCCCAGTGGTGTTGATAAATGCAAGCTGCATGCTAGAGTATTGTTTGGGGGAGGAGTGGCCATTTGTAAGTTTGTCTACACCATTTTTCAATCAGAGAGATTAAAAAAAAAAAACACTGCAGGGAAAATACAGAATTTGTCAATCAGCACTTTAAAAATTGTCCCCAGATGTTTTCTGCGTTTTGAATTCGGGAATAAATACTTGGTGTAATGAGAATACTGGACACACCCTGGCAAATATACACAGAGGGAAGTTGTCACATCCAGCTGTCCTGTCTCTAGGAAAGGACAGTCCTCCACTCTCCCCCATGTACTCTCTTGTTCTTAAAACTACCATCACCAAGGCTGCCATCTTGAAGTAGGTGCAGTTGAGAGGTACCCCCACACCCCAAAGTCCACACTACTCTTATCCATAGCATCTCTCTTTTTTTCTTGGGGCTTAAAATTTATGTTTTGTTTTTTTTTTTCATTGCTGAGATAAAAGCCCCGAGGCATCTTCCCATTTTCCTGAAGCTTCCAGTCTGCTTGGGGAGGCGAAGGGACAGCATGCAGACACAGCCACACGCAGGCTGGAGTCTCTGGACACTTGTCCTTGCAAACCCGCTTCTCACCTGTGTGCTGAGCACTAAGAGCCCATGGACATTCCCAGCTCATGGCATTTCTGGGTTCAGGCACAAATACTCTGATACATCATATGCCGTGCCTGGGGCCTTGTCTGTAAGCCTTCTTTTAAAAACTTATTCTCAAGAGTGATAAAGGTAGGACAGGGGACATGAGGATGCTGTTCTGAGAACGATCATTTGGTATCCAAGTACTTCTTCCGTTCAGGTTTCAAGTCACGGGACCCTCAGAGATCCATGCTTTCACCCGGGGTACCAGAAGGTAGTGAATGTAAGTGAGCTCTACGGCACCCCCTGCACCAAGCGATTTGAAAAGAAGCTACCATTTGATCAGTTTCAAATCCAGGGCACTGGAGACTACGAACAGTGCCAGCAGAGCATCCTTGAGCTCTTCAACGACAGCTACTGCCCTTATTCCCAGTGTGCCTTCAATGGTGTCTTCTTACCACCCCTCCACGGGAGCTTTGGGGTAAGTTTGTGAAAGGATGAGATACATGGTTAGAGTGTTTGGGGTTACAAGTTGTACAAGATGTGCCTATAAAGTATTGAAATAATATAAACTTCTTTTCTTACATGTAATGATGTCTTGATACAACTCAGTGTTTGTTACTTTGGCCTAACAATGTCAGTATTTAGGATCACCTTCCCCATTATCTTCTCGATTTTCTCATGGTGCTAAGAGGGTGGCTACCACTCCAAGCATCACATCTTCACCAGCCAAGTCAAGGTAGGAAAGAGAATGATGGCGAGAGGCTTCTCTCCGTGCGTCTCTCATGCACCAGACAACAGACACCTGTCAGGGTCTGTTAGCCAGACCTTGGTGAAATGCACATCTTGAAGCCGTCTGATAAAGGGAATTAGTAGTATGTTTGGCTTAGGTTAATTATTGTTTGTTTCTTCAACCTGGGTAAAATGAGAGTTCCATAAGCATGCTCCCTCAGAGCCGGCTGCAAGTGATGGGCGGCAAACCCGGGCTAGTGCTAAGCACACAAATGAGGATGCCAGAGCAGCAGCAGCAGCCATGAGATGACTCCACCGAGGGATTTCTTCTCTAAGAAACATTTAGGAAGCAGAAAATGGGGAACCACCAAGGGAGAACTTAAATAAACACCCGTTTCCTTAATAATAATTTCAGTAATAATAATAAATAAGCATCCCTCCAAGTTTGGAGGACTGAGGGGTTATTGGATCCTGACTCCCAATTTCTTCTTTTCCTAATCACTCCAGAATAAGATAGTGTTGGTGCTGAAAAGGAAGAGATACCCCTTGATCTATTAATTATTCAATCTGCCTGTTTGTTTCCTGAGACCATGCACTACTGTGATTACAGTTAGGAAGTACATTGTAAGAGTTACCTACCATCCACCCAGTACCAACTACAAAGCAATGGTTACAGATATACTCATTGTTCACAATAGTGATCAAAGGCCCAGGGCTTTGTCTTCCTTTCTTCCTTTTCAGAAAGCAGAACAGATGACAAGGAGAGGTTCAGTTACCCCTGGACCCCACATGAGAGGGGTTTGTTCATTTGTTTGCAAAGACTGCACGTCCTATCTAATGTCACACAAAGAGCTGCAGGGAGCGAGCAGAGGGTCTGTTGTCATCAGAACTGACTGAACCCCTGTCCTGTGAACTGTGGGTGCTCTCAGTTCTCCTGGCCTCTGAGGAAACAATGGGGAGAGCCATGGACCCAGGCCTGCCTTGTGGTGAGACCACAGCTTTCCCCTCCGCAGGCTCCTGGGATGAGTACACCACCAGCAATGGCTGCTGAGCAGTTGGTCAGCTGTTGGCGTCAATTCCAACCTGAAACCTGGCTTGGATGCCATGTGGCTGAACCAGTACTGGCTTCCAGCCATGGGGCTTTTGGGGGACCAGGGGACCTTCCTTGGCTTGAGAGAAACTTTTAGAAGAGGAAGAAAGGGGACACAAGAGGGAGACATATGGCTAAGGTCTCTGGAGACGGCCTAGGGCTTTTTTGTTCTGGTTGGAGCTGGGAAGGATAAATCTAAAGGAAAATGAACGGACTCCTGTGGGAAAGAATGCATTCCTGTTTCCAGAGCCAGTTAGCCCAGAGTTGTGCAGCACAGAGCATTTGTGGAGGGGGAACCTTTGCTGCAACTTTAGTCAGCCTGATGTTCTGTATCTCACTGAAAATGCAGTATTAAAATTAGTTCATGTTCTCTAGTCTGGCTACGCTGTGGCCTTGGCACCTAGATTGAATCTAATGTCAAAGCAAAGTAGAAACACCAAGAGGAAAGAGAGAACATCTGTTGAGAATTATTTATGAGGTAATTTAGAAATTGTTGCTTAAGAACGCATTGTACAATTTACATAAACAAAAAAGAGCAGCAATAGAGAAGTATAATGAAAGCTCATTTAAAATGCTTTACATGCATGGGTGCTCTGCTGGTCAATGAGCAACACGATTGAAAATCCACATACAACAATTTAAAAATTACTTAAGAATTTATTAATAGGTGCTTTATAATTTTGAATCAGCAATTTATTAAGTTGTCCAGGCCGGCCTTTTCCTTGCAAGCCTCCTGCCTCCAACTGCTAAGTAGTTAGTTGGGATGATGGACATGTGCCACCAGATGTTCCTTTCTTCCTCCTCCCCCTCTTCTCTCCCTGTTGTCCTCCTTTCCCTCCTTCTTTGAAAGAAATCAGGTTTGTAAACACTTATTACAAATTGAAAATGAAGTTCTCAGAGAACCTCAATGTGACCAGACATGAAACAATTTAGACTTTAGAGTCTTTCAAGGTACAGTGAGAAAGTCAAGGCTTACAAAGACACATTTGTTGTTACCGAACAGAGACATCCTTAGGGAAAATGCCCAAAGCCCCATGCTGCCTAGACAGTGCTGTTCTCATTATCTGGTCAAGGGAAAAATCCAACACCTAAGGTCTCAGCTTCTTTGCTTTTTACTGCCAAGGCTTCCTGCTCCCCTTCTGTGATTGGACTATTGGATGTGTATGACTGGCCGACATTTCCCTGGCTGTCACCCCTGCCCAGCCTCAGTATGCATAGGACCTCAGCTGTTGGACCAGCCGCTGCTGTCCTTGTCATCTTGTGGTTCTGAGTTTTCTGGGCTCCTGTGTCAGTAGTTGAAGTGAGGTGAAACTGACCTGGAGGGGGCTTGCTGGCCTTGGGGCTGTATTACCAGACAATGGTTTAAACCGGAAATACAAGAAAAATCAAGGTTAAAAAATGAAGTCTTATTCCATACAAATGTACCATGTGTCATACAAATCACTAATGCATACAGTTGCTTATTTTTGTTAAGATATGAGTTCTGTATAAGCAAAGTTTTTTTTAAATTATGCATCTTTAAAGAAACTTCCACTGGGTTTATTTTAGCTGAAATTGAAGCAGACAGCTTGTTTACACTACAGGATTGTCAGTAGAGGGTTCCCTTGTAGTTAGAGCTGGAACTGAGCTCTGGAAGGGTTCTTGTCGATGGCCCCGTGTGTTGGATATAGCCTGAAACTCTACACTCTGCTCCCACAGGCATTTTCAGCTTTCTACTTCGTGATGGATTTTTTTAAGAAGATGGAAAAAGACAGTGTCTCCTCTCAGGAAAAGATGACTGAGATCTTAAAAAAATTTTGCTCAAAGCCTTGGGAGGAGGTAAGTGACCAGAAATCACAACTGTGAAATTGGCCTTGTACCCACAAAGTCATGGAGGATGTGAACATATACATGACCTCATGCTGATTTGACAAAGGTCCAGCAAATGTGTTAGAGAAGGCCAGAGAGTGAGCCTGGGAATGTCTTTATCACCAGTTCCTGATAATTTAAGCAATGTCCTACATTTCTCACTTAACGCACAGTTTTGCAACAAGCAGCTGCTCCCGTGGAATTAGTAGCTTCTCTAACTCAGCCATTGCTTCTTCAGTTCAGTTGTCGTAGTTGTCATGGATACAGCATGACTGCCAGGGCCTTTACTGTTAGGTCAGAAGAAGGAAGAAGCAGATACATCTATCCTTTTGCAGGGTTAAAAAAGACAATCCCAGAAGTCTCTCATCAAAAATAAAATCATCCCTTTATTTTATTTTAAAGATTTATTTATGTATATGAGTGCTCTGTCTTCCTGTAGGTTTGCACAACAGAAGAGGACATTAGATCACATTATAGATGGTTCTGAGCCACCATAGGGTTGCTGGGAATTGAACTCAGGACCTCTGGAAGAGCAACTAGTGCTCTTAACTACTGAGCCACCTCTCCAGCCCCATCCCTTTATCTATCTATCTATTTATTTATTTATTTATTTATTTATTTATTTATTTATTTATTTATTTATTTTTGAGACAGGGTTTCTCTTGTGTAGCTTTAGAGCCTTTCCTGGAAATCACTCTGTAGCCCAGGCTGGCCTCTAACTCACAGAGATCCACCTGCCTCTGCCTCCCTAGTGCTGGGATTAAAGGCCTGCATCACCACCTCCTGGCCCCATCCCTTTATTTTTAAAAGCTGACTTTTCTATTGTTTTTATATTATTTTTAATTGACACATTTTATGGTATACAATACGTTATTTCAATGTT
The DNA here is from genome assembly GCA_902168325.1 of Peromyscus nudipes. Taxonomy (NCBI): domain Eukaryota; kingdom Metazoa; phylum Chordata; class Mammalia; order Rodentia; family Cricetidae; genus Peromyscus; species Peromyscus nudipes. Next base: position 24,053 of record CABHPH010159741.1, read on the forward strand.
ATATATGTACCATGCACATATCATACAGAATAATGGTCATAATTATCACCTTTAATCATGTACCATTTATTTGTGGTAAGCAATCAACAACCTTTTCTAAGTTTTTAAATCTGTAGTTTGTTATTGCTAATTATAGTCAAACTACCACACAGGAGAGGAGCAGAGCTTATTCCTATCTGGTGATGACCTTTCACCTCCTTACCAACCTCCCCCCATTCCTTGTACCATTGCTTTTCCTGTCCTCTGATAACCACTGCTCCTTGTCTCAATGCTGTGAAGTCTTTTTGAGTATCTGTCTATTATATCATAATGGGTTTTATTAGGAATGGCTAACTTTTTTATATTCCATAAGAAGATAATTCAGTATTTGTCTTTTTTGTGTTTGGTTTATTTGACTTAATAAAATGTTCTCCAGGTTCATCTGTATTGTACAAAATGGCAGATTTCATTCTTTATGTGGTGTGTGTGTGTGTGTGTGTGTGTGTATGTGTGTGTGTGTGTGTGTGTGTGTGTGTGTGTGTGTGTGTGTAGGGCTAACTAGCATTTTATTTTCTGTATAGCTTCATTTTCTTTATGGTATTTACCTCCAGACATAAGTTAATTCCCTATCTGTTCGTTCTGGATCGTGCTGCAATAAATGAAAATTCAGGTGTTTCTCCGACATTAATTTTATTTCCTTTGAATATTCACACACTAGTGAATTGCTGGGTCATGCAGAACTACTTGGTAATTTTTGAGGAACCTTTGTACTGTTTTCTGTAATGACAATACTGTTTCCGCTCTGTTAACAGTGTGTCAGGGTTCCTTTGACGATATTAATTATGCTGATCCATGTACTTAGAGGGCTTCCCATCTAGTGTCTTCTTCAGTGTGGAAGTTTTTCTTGCAGTGTTCACTCAGCTTTCTGGTTAGCTTTATTCCTAGATTAGTTTGTTTTTTGTTGAGGTAACTGTGAGTGGGATTGTTTTCTTGATTTTTTTTTGTCTGTAAGGTCATTTTTTGATGTATAACAAAGGTACTGATTTTTGTGTGTGTTTATTTTGTTTCCTACTACTTTGACTAAATTATAACATCAAAGTGTTTTCTGATAGTGTTTGCTCTGTTGAGTATCAGATCAGAAGAACAAAAATGGAATGCTATATTTTATCAGAAGATTTTTAATGTATCTTTTGAGATGATTGTATTTTTGTGCCTGGTTTTGTTCATATCTGTCTTATATTTATTGATTTCCATGTGTTGAACCATTCTCACATCTTTAGAATGAAACCAAACTTGATCATGGTACATAGTGTTCATAATGTTTTATTGAATTTGATTTGCAAGAAAAGCCAAATGATGAATTCTACTAAACCTTTAAGGAAGAACCAAATGAATCACTCCATACAATAAATAGGAAGTGATGCTTCCAAACTCATTCTGTAACTTCAGTGTGACATTGATAACAAAACTAGATAGAGAAAAAAGGAAGGCAGGGGAGGGAGGTACCAATTTTCTTGATGAACACAGATGCAAAAAATGTTCATCTTTTCTTTCATTCAGTGTGATATTGGATGCTAATTTGCCTAATAGATGTCTTTATTATATTGGGGTCTGTTCCTTGTATACCCTATTTATTAAGTGTTTTTATTATGAAGACATACTGGATCTTATAGGATGTTTTCCCCTGCATTTATTAGATCGTAGTCAGAAAGGGTTTACTCATGGCACATTTCATTTGTTTGATGGGCATCATCTTGAAAACAATAGGGCAAGGAAATATTGCATATAGAATGTTCGGCACACTTCTGAGTACAGAATACATGTTTAACAGATGGTAGTTGTCTCTTAGCTCATGGTGGACAGAAGGAAAGGCCCATCTGAGGAATACAGCAGTAGACAGACCCATGTGCTGAGCTGGTGGTGTCCTGGCCACCTGCCCTCTTGGTAAGAAAGAGCTGAGCCAACTGTGAGCTTTTTGGCTGTTTCCAGCAGCTAGAGTGGGTAAGGTTAAGGAGTGGCAGGCATCTCTTACTCTCTTCTCTAGAGAACAGGATGAATGAAAAGACTCAGTAAGACAACTGCTTTGTACAATGTGGGTATGAACTGGAGAGTGAGAACTGAAGACGGCATGTTCAGTGTTGATCAGCAAGGTGCTTCTGAAAGTGTCTTCCAAGGCTGTTTCTGTCAAGTGTGTGTGTGTGTGTGTGTGTGTGTGTGAGAGAGAGAGAGAGAGAGAGAGAGAGAGAGAGAGAGGGAGAGGGAGGGAGAGACAGAGATAGAGACAGAGACAGAGAGACAGACAGACTGACTGACAGAGAAACAGAGAGAATCATCAAGTGAAAACGTAGATCCTGAGTTGGTATCCCTGGGGTAAAGAATGGTACCTTCCTAAGGGATGCTGATGCTGTCTGTCCTCCTAGGGCTAACCTGAATGGTAAGGCTTTGTTGGACATTATTTCCTTAAGATGCCTCTAGAGGCTCTGCACTAATGACTCGGCGAAAAGTATGTAAGAAACTCTGCTTAAACAGAGAACAATGGACTTCCTTCCGAGGATGCTTTCACAGCTTTTAATGCTCTGATACAATCGTTGAGTTACTCCAAGCGTAAGGGTTGGAATGGGATGCTGAAGCTGACTTTTCTGAAACTCCCAGACAGAAGGAACTACTTGTCCCTAGAATACTTACTGTTCTCACCGAGAGCCCCGAGGAAGAAAAGCTTCCTTGGGAGACCCTAACTGAAAACCCTGCACCCTCTAAGGAGTGATGCACCATCCACCCCCACAGCCTGTGGGAGAGCCTGACCCTCAGACCCATGTGAGCTGGGGACTTCCTTGGCTCTGTGTTGGATCTAACAGTGAAAAGGAGCCACAAAGAGAGGCCTGTTCTACAGCTTTGATATTTCCTTCATTTTACTTCTAGGTAAAAATATCTCATCCTACAGTAAAGGAGAAGTACCTGAATGAATACTGCTTCTCAGGTGCTTACATCCTCACCCTCCTTTTGCAAGGCTATAACTTCACAGGCAGTTCCTGGGACCAGATTCATTTTATGGGCAAGGTAACCTGGGAATCTGTTGGGGTGCGGAAGTTGGGTGGAAGTTGGTGGCAAAGCAGTTTTGAGTTTAGAAAAGGTGGGAGTCCACCTGATGCCTATTCCACCATCCCCGCAGCTGGCGTTGGTGTTAAGCCCTTCTAAGAACAGCGGACAGCTCTAATTCTACGTTTCACCTTTCTGCACATACAGCTGTAACTGGTTCTCAAAAAGTCAGTTTATTCACTTAATAATATTTCATTACCACTGTCCTGACTTCAGATTTCCCCAAGGGCGCCCCCCTGTGATCCAGGAAGTGATGATCCCGGTTTCTTACCAGCCTTGCTAATGGGGCTGTTGCTTGGCAGCCCGATCTAGAGTGAGACCTGTGAAATAACCTCCCTGCTGTGCTTCACCACAGCGCCACCTGCAGGCATCCAGGAGTAAAGAAGCAAGCAGCTTTGCGACCCCTGCTTGATGGGAAACACCATAGCGTTCTCTGTGTTGCTAGCACCATGTCTGCTAATGCCTAAAATATTTTACCAACTTTTTAAGATACAGTGATCTCAGACAAACCAAAACACAGAATCAGGACTGTGGCAGCTCCAGGGATACTCATGTGATACTACTGTCTTTCTTACAGATCTTGCTCATTCAAACGAACCCTTTCCTTATTTTAATATCCCAGGCTTCCTTCCATTCTATAAGTCTGTTTCGTTTGTTAGAAGGACCTATGTTAAATTTGGTTGATACAGAGGGTAGTGTTGACTTATATTCTTGGAATGCTACTGCGTGATCTGATGTCCCTAAGTCCGAGAGATGACTCCCTTAAATCTGGAGACTTCTTTGACATGTGCAGTCAGATGAAGTTTTCATCCCACACGGAGAGGAAAAATAGTCCTTTTACACATTATTGTCAATATGCATTAGGGTTTGGAAGAAAAGGATATTGTAAGTTGGCACAACTCTTTAGGAGATTTTTTTTTTTTTTTTTTTTTTTTTACAATATGTGCTGAAAGTCTTAAAAATCTGTACATCATTTTGTTCTATTGTTCCATTACTTGGATACTAAGTAATTGGTTGGAATGGGTGAAAAGCAGTCCATGCTGGAAGTGATGATACAGAAATATGTTAATACACTGGAGATAAAGTATTGCTAAGTGAATTATCCCAGGTACAATTTATTATCTACTTATTTATTTTATAAAAACAACAGCAACGTGTTCATAGAGGACCAGAAGGAAATGTCACAAAGAAAGGACATCAGCAAGTCCTGAGTGGCACTGTGTGCAGAGTTTTGGGTTTCTTCTTAGGCTTGCCTGTACTTGCTAATTCTCTGTGTCATCATGAACAGCTCTTATAATAAAACCTTTCTAAAATTATTATTCGAACATCACCTATATTACTGTAAGTTCTGAGTGACTGGAAATTATTTTTTCCAAAGGTGAGAAGGTCAGAGAATGTCTTATAACTTAATAAGAATCCTTTATCACCAGTGAGGCACACAGCCTTCCAACTTCATAAAGTTGACTTGCTGGAATTATTTCTCCCAGTTTTCTCCCATGAAACGCTGGGTCCATGTGGCTTCTCTGGCCTGGCAAGGATGTAAAAGGCACTAGCTAATCATTATTCCCTCATCTTTTTACCTATTTCCTGTCACCTCTCACTTAGTTCCCTATTGTGAAATAGAAAGAATGTAGACCTCTCTCATGGTCTCTTTGAGTTAAGTGTTCCCAGGCAGGTGAACCAGACAGCCATTCAGCAAATGTCCTGAACTTCTAGAATATAATGGTGAGGCTCCAAACTCTATTTTAATCATTTGCTTTGATTCTCCCTCCCCCCACATCATTCCCAATGTAGCGTGTAAAGTTAATCTATTGTGTGAACCACACAAGGTGTTCTCTTCCTATTGGCTGCTCAGTGCTCTGGGTAGGGTTACGTGAATAATATAGATTATCTTTTTGGATCATGAACATAAGGTTTTCCCTACTCTTTTCAGATCGAGGACAGCAATGCAGGGTGGACTTTGGGCTACATGCTGAACTTGACCAACATGATCCCAGCTGAACAGCCATTATCCCCGCCTCTCCCTCACTCCACCTACATCAGCCTCATGGTTATCTTCTCCCTGATCTTGGTTGCTGTGGCCATCACAGGCCTGTTCCTCTATAGCAAGCCTTCATATTTCCGGAAAGAGACAGTATAGCAGGAGCAGCTGAAATTTGCTGTCTGGAGTGACAAAGCAACTTGTCCAGGGAGTGTGTTCCTCCCTGCAGGGGAGTCCGGAGTCACCTTCCCTGCTTTTCAGGGACAGTCTAGACCAGCATGAAGCTTCCGAGGCTTTTGCTGAAGCCTTTCCTTGGGGACACTCAACACCCTCTGCTACAAGGACTTCCTGGTGATATTCTCTTGTCTTTTCCAGCTACCTTCTTTCTCCTTTGTCCTCTGTGCTTCTGACCATGACTTTCATGGTCTGTGCTTCAAAAAAGAACAATATCAACTTTGTCTCAAAGAACTAAGAGTCTTGAGCGCCACACTGCCCTATTTGAACTGGCTGAAAGAAGAAACTCAGAAACCATCTGAGTCATAGTTTGGGACTCCCCTTTCCCCCATCTCCTAAGAAAGCCATGCAGTGCCTTTGGAGAGAGGAGACACAAATCCATTCTAAGCCTTCCCTTTGGATAGGAGAATTTTCTAAAGTAGATAAATATGTGCTAAAGCCAAAGAGTTTTTGCAAAGGAGCCTATGTGCTTGGGCAGCTAATGTGATTCATCATCTGCTGAAAATAAGAACGGAAACACATTGTATTTTCCTGCATGATGCCAAAATCCTCTCAAGTAGAACACACAGACCAGAGGTTTTTGAAAAGTGGATGCACACATGGGCATTTAGGGGATACTATGTGACAGTAGTGTACGTGCTAGGAAGAAAACTACAGTCACTGCTCAGGACTGAGAAAATATACCCTCTAATGCATCTTCTAGAGTTTTGTGGTTTTTTATGTTAAAATACACAGAACATAAATTTCACCATATTTACATTCAGCTCAATGCAACTGAGTAGCATTTAGTACATTTGCAATGTTATACAATTATCATTCTTTTGAAGGTTTTGTTTCTAATTATGTATGTGTGGGTCTGTGCACACAAGGACAGTGAACATAGTGGCCAGAGGAGGGTGTCAATCCCTTGGAGCTGGAGTTAGAAGCAACCAGTTGTGAGCTGTCCGGTGTGGGTGCTGGAAATGACACTGAGGTCCTCTGCAAGAGCAATATGTGCTCTTAACCTCTGAGCCAACTCTCCAGCTACGCCATTATTTTATAGCATTCTATAACTAAGAAGTTGGCTGGGGACAAGACCATACATGGGTTTTCTCAAACCACAAACCATTCCATTGATCACTAAGTAGACCTGCTCCACAGAGATGGCTCACTGGGTTTGAAAGCCATACCACATCTTATTGTCCCAAGATTTAATTTAGTGAGGGGTGGCAAGTTTTTGCCCTGTTGTGATATTTACACATCAACACATGCCTTATTTCCTTATTTCATGAAGTGTTTTGTGGGGGTAATGAATAAGTGGTTATGGACTTTTATTATGGAAAACTGAAGAGATCTTGTACCCTTCCTACTAGTATTGCTGCAAGAATTAACTGTTGAGCAGAACTGAGCAGTGATGTATCCTCATCCTATCCCAAGCTGTCTGTCCATCTCTGATCTGGGGACTGACTACTCAGGAAGGAAAGTTTCCCATAAACTAGAAGCCAAGTGCCCCATATCTCTTGTGTAATAAACTAGAAGCCAAGTGCCCCATATCTCTTGGGTAATAAACTAGAAGCCAAGTGCCCCATATCTCTTGGGTAATAAACTAGAAGCCAAGTGCCCCATATCTCTTGGATAGTCAAGTCATTTCTTCTTTTCGTAAGTCTCTTCTGTTATTCACAGTGGAATGTGCTGACTAGATTGCTGGAGCTGCCATTGACTGAGCATCTGTGGTTATGTTCAGTGCTTAGGGGCATTGTGTCCATCTTCCCCATTCTGTTCTCACAACAGTCTGAAGAAGGTGGTTCTTACCACTTCCAATACTCATGGTTGAGCTGTGCTCAAACTCACATCTGCCTCGAGTCTATCTTTTTCTTTTGTTTTTCGATTTTTTTTTTTTTGAGACAGGGTTTCTCTGTGTAGCTTTGCGCCTTTCCTGGAACTCACTCTGTAGCCCAGGCTGGCCTTGAACTCACAGAGATCCACCTGGCTTTGCCTCCCGAGTTATAGGATTAAAGGCATGCGCCACCACTGCCCAGCTTCGATTTTTGTTTCTTTGTTTGTTTTTTCGGGACAGGGTTCCTCTGTGTAGCTCTGGCTGTCCTGGAACTCACTCACTCTGAAGACCAGGCTGGCCTCAAACACAGAGATCCACCTGCTCCTGCCTCCCTGGAATTAAAGGCATGGGCTATAAGCCTGGTCATTTTCCCCCCTTGTTAAACACTCCACTACCACCATGGCTAATATGTTGGAATTCAAAATGACAAGTTTCCTTTAGAGAACAAAAATCTCTTTTGTTTAGTTACATTTTTGTCATGTTTCCCAGGTTAAAAAAACAACAATGGAGACAATGAGGTACAACCTATTCTCAGTTCTATTGAAGGGAAAGTTAATCCAGGTTAATCTTCTTTGAGTCCTTCTGGATGGAGCAGGCAAAAAAAAAAATGAATCATTATCAATCAATTTTAATATTGGATTACCCATTGGTTATAGTTAATTATTATTCATCTCTAGACTGCTAACCCTGTTCCTTTGCAAGTTGGTGATTTTTCTTCTATTAACCTACAAGGGCAACCAGTCAGCAGAAATGGGCTCACCTGCATATACAAACATGAAACTATAGAACTAGGCTTTGTATGTGTGTGTACATGGGTGTGTATGGGAGAGAAAAGTTTCAGTTCATCCAAATAAAAAATATAATGTGATATGAACAAAAGTTTCAAAAACACATTTCATTTTAGTGTTTTGTTAGCCAAGAACCTACTCCAAAGTGGGAAACAAGTCATGTTTAAGAAAGAGACTAAACTCGAAATAGTCTCATTTCAATAATTAATCCATGTAAAAATTATTCATATATGGTTTCAAAATCCCAAGTGTCCAAAATCTGATGTGTGTATGAGATTCACATCATAATGAAGACTACCCACCTTTTAGGTGCCCATCATTAGCTACATGTTGGCATATTGGCACACTTGGAAAATACTTGTGACGTTTACAAGGTAGGGAAGAGGTCATCTCTCACTGACTTTCCTTGGGGAGTGTTACACAAGTAGGCAGACTGCAACATCCCACTGTCTGCTCATCGCTAGGAATGCTATTCCTACACAAGCTGTTTAGATCCCAGCTGAGCATTCTGTTGTGTTCCCATGGCTTTGCTGCCTATGTGTGACAACTGGGCCAAGACATGTGATGTGAGCTTGACAAAATTCCACCTGGTTCAAAGGTAATTCTTCATGTTTGCATTTCTCAAAATGTGAATTTGAATGTCAAAATAAAAATCAAAGATCATCTTTAAAACTTAAAAAAAAAGTCTTATGTGTATGGGTATTTTGCTTGCATATTATATCTGTGCCCCACACGCATGTCACGTCCAATGACATGGTGCTAGGAGTCTAACTTGGGTCCCCTAGAAGAACAGCCAGTGCTGGTAACCACTAAACCACCTCCCCACCATCGAATCTTTTTTTTAAAGTAGAAAAGTCTGTGTATGGTGGTGCACACCTTTGATCCCAGCACTAGAGAAGCAGAGGCAGGTGCATCCCTATGAGTTTGAGGCCAGCCTGGTCTACATAGTGAGTTCTAGGACAGCCAGGGCTATGTAGAGAGACCCTGTCTCAAAACAAAACAAAAACAAAGTAGAAATGATGTAAATATCGTACATGGAAGCCCCTTGAGCCCCTCAAGTGGCCAGGCCCCTCCCCTGAGGACCTCTAACTGCCAGGTTCCACCCACAGAATACTCTAACTGCCCTAACTGCTAGACCCTGGCCCCACCCTGCAGAGCAAAAAGCCCAATCTCTGAACATGAAATCCCATCAATCTCCACCCTGGAAAACTCCACCTTGAAAAGTTCCACCCCCTTTCCAAAAAGCTCTATATAAGCCTTGTATCCTGTTCAGTTTGCTGCTGTTTCTTGCTTGAGCAGAGGCAGCCACCCTCCTGGTTTTTTTCCCTCCCAATAAATCTCTTGCATGAGGTTTTATTTTGCGGTGTGACTTGTGGTATTCCTTGGCTTCCAACTGCCAGGACAATTTTCAATCTGATCTGTAGTGCTTACAGTATTCATGTATGGAATTCTTAAGAAAAAATAAAAAGTTTCAGTTTAAAAATAAAAACTTCAAGTTTAATCATATTATCCCTGACTGAAATCATAGGTGGCTTCCTGTTGCCTACAAGTAAGATTCCCTAGCAACAGCCTGGCTCTGAGCTCTCTCCAGGCTCACACCCATTTCACCTGCTGGTGTTCCTTGTGTTCTGTCCAGGTAGGTTGATTCTGATTCAGCTATCTTTGCTCCATTCTGTCCTCAACACTCAGCCCAGATGTCCTTCCTGTTGCAAAACTATCTCCTAATCTCCAAGCCAGACCACTTCCTGTGCTACCACAGTTCTTTAGAGTTTCATTAGAAAACTCAGACCATTCTGTCCAGAATATGCTCCTTGGGACAAAGTATGTGACCTGTTTCTTTCTGAAAAGCAGGGCTCAGAGATATTTTAGTGGAACCTATGGGAGCAGTTCTAGCCAACCTCCCTTCCAACTTCCATGCCGGGTAGAAACCTCTGTTCCTAGAGTTTTCCTTTGATACAACTACACTTCTCCACTGCTCAGCTGACTGGGCAGTGAAACCCTCTTTAATTATTCTAGACACATAGAAATTTTCCTACTGGGAATATGCATTTAGTTTCCGAGTAGTTCACCATCCAGCACTTGACTGTAGATATTAAAATGGAATTGTGAGGATGAAAATGAACCTTAAAAGGCCATGCTTATCAACATTTAATGTCTATACAAATCACCTGATCCCCACAAGTTGTCCTCTGACCTCCACATGCATGCCATGGCACATGCGCAGCCACACAATAAATAAATAAACACATACATAAGCACATAAATAAATTTAATGAAAAAAAAGTCCTTGATGGAATGGTGGGTGGTAGAGGCCAGATGCTAGGTAAGACAATAACACTCATGGAAAGGAAACAGATGGCTTTGTCTACAAGTTTGGATGTAAAGGATAAGGAAGAAATCTGAGAATTATTTTCCTTTCGTTGTTGGTTGAGGGAGACGGAACTGGTGCAGTGAGGTGGGGAGGGGGTGAACTGATGATTGAGACTTTGGTAATGACACAAGGACCCCAAAGGGATAGTATGGATGGGACCCAGGACAGAGCAGCTGTGATGGGCCCAGCCTACCCGTTCTCTTGGGGCAGGAGAGACAGCTGTCTGCTCATGGTAAGTTGGCCTGGTGGTTAGTGTTCATGTCGGAATCTCTATTGCTTCTGAAAAGCAAAGCCAGCTGCTGAAAACTCAAGGTTGACAGTGGGGTGGGCAGTCAAGGACATGGTGGCAGGATTGCACCACGGGCCATGCTGTGTGCTCTTGGTAACAATCTGCTCGTGTGATTTTATTATTATTATTATTATTATTATTATTATTATTATTATTATCTTAACTAATACAATTTAGTGACTTTTTCATGGGCCTGAACAGATGGTCCAGCAGTTAAGGGCACCTGCTGCTTTTACAGAGCACTGGGGTTTGGTTCCCAGCATCCACATCAAGCAGTTCACAATTGCCTGGAACTCCAGCTCCAGGGCACCAGACACATATACATACATACACATAAAAAATAAAATAAGATGAAACATTTTAAACTTAGGTGCTGTTTCGGTGAGACGAAAAAGCAAATGGCTAGACTAAAGCCACAAAGGTGGGAGAAACCAAAGGCAAGGGGATTTTAGGTTGGCGAAGAGCTTCACCCTGAGTAAACAGATCCAAGCACCATGGTAGACGGGGATGGACTTCTGATTCTTCCCCAGTTGAGGTATCTCTTCTCTGTGATTGTGTGATATTTCTTTTTCTTTTTACTTTGGAGAGAGGTCCTTTGGAGGAACAATAAACTGCTGTCACAGACTTATTTCTCCTCTGGCTACAGCTTACAATGCACTTCCACATGTCACTGTCAGATTCTGCCGTCATCAGAAAGAAAGGAAGACAGAAAACAGCATGGTTATCCAGCCCTTCCCCACTGCTCAGATGATAAAATTGGACCTGAGCAAATAGGGATCCCAGGGAGGTCCCAGGTAGATATGTCTTCTAAAGCTGAAGTGATGGAGGATTCGCTTTTTGACCAAAACATGGTTTGCTTGTAGCAGATAATTTGCACTTGTGAAATGGGTAATATCATAAATTAAGGTTAATGTTGCTGTTGTTGTTTTAATTGGGAGCAAGAAAAGGTCACGCTGTATAGCTAACCCAGGCTGACTGAGAAACTCAAGATCTCCCTGCTTTAGCCTTCTTAGTGCTAAGATTGCAGGAGTGAGTCACCATACCTGACCTTCACTTAACTTTTACAGATAGTGTTTTAGACTCAAGTGCCCAGGCAGGTTGACACTCTAAGTAAAAGGTGACCAAAACAACGATTGTAAAAAGGAGATTAATGCTGAGACTCAGTGCTGGAGAGCTAAGAAGGCCACTGTGAAATGCCTTAGAGCAGCTTTGCCTATGGAGAACTGGATAGGCCTTCTCTGTGCACAGAAAACAGCTGCAGACCACTTACATTGACCACTGGTGCTTGATGGACGCCCGCCTGCCTGCCTGCCTGCCTGCCTGTACAGATACTGTTTCATTAAATCTTTGTCAAGAAATTCAAATTTTTATATGAAATCTGATCTTTAGCTGGAGCAGTTTAAAAACAACAACAATGGATTGAATCAACAGTTCTTCATGTGAGAGCAGACTGCTAGTTTGAAGTATCTACTGGAATGTTAATACTTTCCCCCACTTCCTCCCCTCTGAGAGAAAATGCTCTTGAAGGTATCTAGGACTCCTTAACTTCTGTACTATAAACTCTCTAGCAGGAGATCTCAAATCCTATACTACCTCAACTTAGTTATTTGGACAATGTACTTAATATTTATGCATAATAATAATACATAGTATGCATACACACATACACATATATGGGCATGTGTGCTTTTTAAAAATTCATAACACTGGATAATAATCCTAGAAGTTAAGTGTTCTTAAAGTACATCATATTCTGTAATACTTGCAACATGCGGACATATTCCATTTAGTCCAAGACCTCAGTATTTAAGGAAAACATTCTTAACTGCTTTAAGACTCTGCTGTTGGGCTGTAGGCATGGCTAGGCTCACAACCAAAACGACAAGAACTGTCATTGCTCCTAAATTGCTCTACCAGGTGAGCCCTAGACAACAAAAATGGGAGAATCACAAGGATTTTATTTGGAATGAGAAGTTGGCCAAATCATTTTGAGCCGTAGACATATTTAACAGTGAGTAGTTGTTTTTTGTTTTTTGTTTTTTTTGTGGTTTTTGTTTGTTTTGTTTTGTTTGTTTTCCAGATAATGAGGCAAGTGTAACTTCTGAGTTCATTTCTTTGTGCCCCAGGGACCCTACCTAACCTGACCCGTTACCTTTGCAACAGTTTTATTTCTGTACCTCCCTTTTCGGAAGTGAAGGACGGCCTACGTTTTAAAGACCTCCTACGTGTCTCCAGAATCACAGGTCAAGCATTTAATAGGAGAGGCACAGAAAACAGTTCATAAAAATGTCACGTTGGAATGAAGGGACACACACCACTATGTTGAGCCCCAGTAGCAAGCTCCCAACTTTATAAGGCTTATTTAGGTCATTATTTTAACAAGGAGAAAAGAGGCACGAGGGGGTGGAGGTATATTGTTTTATTTGTTTATTTATTTATTGCCTGAGTACTTACAGTGTAGTGCTCTCTCGGAGGCCACAGTTTTGTGTTAGCTGTCTTTCTCCATCACTCAACTCTTTATTTACTGAGGCTTTGGTCTCTCCTGGAACCCAGAGCATGGCCCAGGGACACCCTACTCCACTCCCAGCCCCACCCCACCTCTGCCTCCACATTTGCCTGGCTTTACATGGATTCTGGGAATCCGAACTTTACTGAACTCACACTGTGTTTTATGTGCTGAGCCATCTCCCCAGCCCAAGACGTCTTATTTTTTTTCCTTAGATTTATTTTATTTTTAATTATGTGTGTACGGGTGTTAGGGATGTGTGTCTGTGTGAGTTCAGGTGCTGCTGAGGCCAGAAGAGGGCACCAGACACCCTGGAGCCAGAGTTAGAGGTGATTGTGGGCCACCCAACTGGGTGCTGTGAACTCGGGGCCTTTGCAAGAGCAGCAAGTGCTCCTAACCACTAAGCTATCTCTCCAGCACCCAGCCCAAGACTTTAAAGATATTAAAGTTGTGACATGAATTTCAAGCTCTGACAATAAAAACAAGTCGCTTGAATTGAGAGCTGTGACCATGAAAGCACCCACACCCAGCGCCAGCTCTTCTACCCTCGGTGGCAGGGGTGCTCTCAAGAACCCCCCATCCCCACCCCCGCGCGCCCCTCTCGAGGAGAGGCACCAGAAGATGACGACACCGGGACGGGGAAGGCAGCCCAGGCTCACGGGGAGATCTCGTGCATGGAGGCGGAGTTGAGACCCAGTAGCTGGAGAGCGGAAGGGCAGCGGACAGAACCCTAAGACCAGGAACCCGCATTGCGCATGCTCTGGGACCGTGGGCGTTGGCGGCTGCTCAGGATCTGCCTTCACTTCCCAAGCACATCGAAAGAGCAGTGTCCGTCAGGTGAATGTCCTGCTGTCCCTTAAAGTCCCCACGATGGTCCCTGAACACACTGGGGATGGAGCCTTGCTCTGTGTGGAATCCTGGGGCTGGGGTAACAGAACCGCGCCACCTGCCAGCCATCCCCATTAGGAATAGGGCGGAAAGCTTGTGCATTTCACAGTTTCGAGGTCAGTGCGGGATTTGGATTAAGTTCGGGTCAGAAAACTGTTTTCTGAGTGGAAGAGGGTGGTCAGCTGGAGTTGAACTCTTTGCTGGGGTAAGCATTAGGATAACATCTTAGAATCAGCAGAAATATGAGCTTCCAGGGTAGAAAGTAAGGACCAACAAAAGGCTTGTATGAGAGCCAGGAAAAAGTCCCCAGAAGACTGTAGAATGATAATTAGGCTTGAAACATGGCATGCAGTCCATTGAGAAAAGTTGCAAAACTCAAAGGAAAAGGGGGCAGGGAAAATTATTCTTGCCCTAGCGATTATGTGCTAAGTGTGGCCTGAGGGCTTTGTCACCGAGAAGGACCTCTGGGTTGGCTTTCTCCAATTGAGACTAAGTGCAGGCCCAGAGATGGCTCTTCAGGCTAGAATATAAACAGCACAGGACTCTCAGCTGCTTACTGGACCTGGTGACCGAGTTAGCGATGTAAATTAGATAATTCTCCTGATCAGTTTCCAGGTAGCATAATTACATTGCCTTGGATATATTAGATACAAACCTTCAATCTATATGACAGTGTATGTTACCTGCTTCCATATTTATTCCAATTTTTATTCGCCACACTTTCTTCAAAGCCTGCAGCAGAGAGAGGGGAGGAAAGGATGGAGGTGAAGTCTTTGTCACACAGGAGCAGGCTGTGATTCTTCACTTGGGCTCCAAAGACAACAATTTACAGTTCAGAAGGTTTCTTTTCAGGTCATGTATACCTTTGATCCTCCTGTCTCAGCCTCTTCTGTGCTAGGATTTTAGGTATACATCACATCACCAGGCTGAGCCTGGGTCATGATTCCCACTTAACTGATTCTGGGAAGCAAATCACAGTTAATGAAAAGATGAGAATTTTTGAATGTGTCAGGTAGAATACCCAAGGGTTATGATGCTTTTTATAGAATATGGTTGGTGGGATGCTTTTGTTAAATTCTGCTTTTTCTGTACCCTACCGCTATAGGGTAGCTGCTGCTATATGCTTAGTGGATTTTTATTTGGACAAAATGCTGCCCACTGTTTCAATTTCCATTAGCACAGCATCCAAACACAACTCAAAGAATCTGGAAGAACGTGATTTAAGGAACACAACTTTTTAAAAACCTTCACGCCATATGACAGTAGATTCACTGAGGTAAAGAGAAAACCACACTGGACTGAAGTCTGTCCTAAGTGGGAAAGAGGAGACATTAAGATATTTAAAAAGAGGCCCAATAAGAGCCTGAGGAGAAACACATTGCTGGTAGCGCTCTTAACCACTGAGCCTTCTCTCCCATCCCAGCATCCAAGGGTTTCTAAATGGCAAGCAAGGGGCCAAACCTTTTACTAATAAAATTTTCATCTACGTGCTGTGGATCATAATCAGCTACAAGAACTGCTGACTTTAATTCTTGTGCTTTGACAATGGACACGTAGAGCATCTGATACCGAAATTGTTAATCCTCAGTTCCCACAACCTTTAGGAAAAGCTTTAACTGGGAAAACAAATGGCAATGTCTGAAAGAGGGGTCGGCCTTCACCTGCAGTCAGCTTTTAAAGAGAGAATGCCAAGCGCTGTTGGAGGGAGATTTTTAATACAGCAAATGTGGTTTTCATCCAGCTCTGCAGTTTTATCCAGTGTCTTGTTGATAACTGTTTGTTTATTTATTTTATATTCTTTATGGAATACAAACAGGCTAAAAACATCTTCAGATTTGCAAAAAGAATTGGTTTAACATTGGTCTTCTCTGTTTTATTTAATAAATCATTAATGTTTTGTTATGTAGAGGATGTGTGACTGCTAATGTTTTCTGTAATTTATGGGCAAAATTTGCAGAGGCATCAGAAAACCAAGTATTTGTTTGAAGTTCATTTTATTGTGTTTTTGGTGTTTTGAGACAAGGTCTCCCCATATAGCCCACAAGGGCCAATTTAGGATCTTCTTCTTCATCCTCCTTGAATGTTAGGGTTATGGGTGTGCACCATCATGCTGGGCTTGGGGTTCATTATAGAAGGTCTTGAAGAATGGGAAGAATTGGTAAATTAGAAATTGATTTCTGTTGTATCTAACCTTGGCACATCAGCCGTGAGAATCCCTAGTGTCTTAAGCCAGTCATTGAACTGCCCTATCTACTAATTAAGCAAAATAAATAAATAAATAATAAAAAGGGGGGCTGGAGAGATGGCTCAGGAGTTAAGAGCACTGACTGCTCTTCCTGAGGATCGAGTTCAATTCCCAGCAACCAGATGGCAGTTCACACCTGTCTGTAACTCCACTTTCAGGGGACCCCGACACCCATGGCAAAACCACAAGTGCACATAAAAAAAACATAAGTAACTTAGACTTGACTCTTTTCTATTCCAAATCTATTCAGTATATTTCCATCCCATCCAAGTCTCTGCCCTGAGTATCTCATATACATCTGTAGTACCGCTCCAGGGTTGTGAATAGAAGACCTCAGAGTAGCGAGGGCTTTAGGAAACTTTTTTATCTGAGTATTTAGAAATAAGTTTGTGTCTATCTGACAGGTAAATGAGGAAACACACCGCTTTCTGATGGTAACTTTCTCTTTTACTTCATCTTAAAAAATCCTCTTTGAAAATCTCTCTTGTTCCACACAGCTACATCTCTTTACATACAGCTATATATCTCTCTTTACATACATACATCTCAGAATGCACATCTCTCTTGCTTTCTCTCCTGCCTGGCTACTCATTCTCTTTCCTCAGTTCCCTCTGTGCATGTGCGTGTGTGTGTGTGTGTGTGTGTGTGTGTGTGTGTGTGTGGGCACGTGTGCACACACACACTGACCTCTAGCTCTTTCACACAGCTCCCCTACATAGCTCTGTACAGCCTCCTCACGTCTCTTTACATATAGTTATATATTTCTCTACTCTGTTACATTCCTTTACACAATACTGCATCATTCATTCACTCCTTACTCACTCACTCACTCACTCACTCACTCACTCACTCACTCACTCATCATACTCTCATATCTCTTCTCTGCCCAACTTTAGACAATTATATGTTACATTATCTCTGCCCACTCAGCTACATCCCTCCTTTAGCACACACACCAACACACACTCACACACTCTCCTCTCTCACAGCCAAACTCTGGACAGTTATATGTTACATTTTCAGGGTCCAAACCATTTTCATAACAAATGTTAAGTCACACAGTTTTTCTCAGGCTAGGAAGGTCAAGCTGATTGGCCAGTGCTTGGCCATGCACTTAGCTTTAAGTTGGTGAGGGTTCCTAGACAGAAAGTGAACAGTTGGCTGAACCTTGAGCCTGTAACATAAACTGAGGCTGGGACTGTGTGTAAAAAGTCAGTTACTTCAGGGGGTTACATCTACCTACCAAGGTTGCTTCAGTTCTGACCTTGATTCAGCATCAAACACCTGGGAATTATCTTTATGTATTCTCTGCAGGGGAAGCCAGTCTGTTTTGAATTTGTTCTGAAGTCCAAAATTAGCTGTCTTTGTGACTGAGAATACTCTTACTTTCCTGTATCAGTTATGAAAATATTCTAGTATTATTAGAACTATAAAGCTTAAACAGAAATCATCTTCCTGACCATCCACAGCCATAAGTGTGCCCAAAGATGTAGAACACACACGAATGGGCTGTGGAAAGAACCCCACAGCTGTTCTTTTTAGGGAGGTAAGTGGTGGCACCTGAGAAAGTTACAGACAGAAAACAACCGGGTTCCACACCCAGTGACCCCACGGACTTTGCCTAGTGGGGCTCCTCAACAGAGAGTTATTTGTCTGGTGGGTCGACCTGTTAACCTGTTAAATACTGGTTGTCACCTGCTGTATACTCCCACAGCCTCCTGCACATCTGTCTCTGTTGTCCATTCCCACATCCATTTCTAAATTCAGTTCTATAGTATTGATTTCTTTTTTTAAGTGACAGCCACCATTTATCATTTTTTAAATTAATTAAAAATTTTTTAACATATATAAGTGTTTTGCCTTGTTTATACATGTGCATCACTTGCATGCAATGCCTGTGGAGACCAGCAGATCCCCAGGAACTGGAGTTACAGAGGGTTGTGAGCTGCCATCTGGGTACTGAGAATTGAACCTGGGTCCTCTGCAAAAGTAGCCAGGACTTTTAACCTTTGAGCCATCTCTCTAGCCCCTCTAATATTTCTTATTAGGACTATTAAAAGTGTTCTGCTTCTGAAATACATCTATATTTAATAAAAAATTCCCACTCCTACTGTTGTCATGGAACTACATTCCTAGGTATTTTGAAATGTTAAAAGTTGATATGAGCCGGGCAATGGTGGTGCACGCCTTTAATCCCAGCACTCAGGAGGCAGAGGCAGACGGATCTCTGTGAGTTCGAGGTCAGCCTGGTCTACAGAGTAAGTTCCAGGACAGCCAGGGCTACACAGAGAAACCCTGTCTCAAAAACAAAAACAAGTTGATATGATAATTTTTCTATCATATTAGGATATATTTATAACATATTTAGTCCCAGAACTCAGGAAGCAGAGACAAGTGGATCTCTGTAATTTCGAAGCCAGTCTGGTCTACACAATGAGTTCTCCAGACAACCAGGGCTGTCTCAAAACAAAACAAAAAAAACTAACCAAACAAAAAAACTTTATTGTATAGGTAATTTTTATATGAATCTTGTGTATTCTCCTGTTGAAAAGCTTTCTAATTTATGTATGAAATTGTTCCATTGTATTCCTTGGGTTTTCAATGTGTACATATCTATCATTTATAAAAAATGATAATCTTATCTTCCCAGGAATTGTAACTCTTGAGTGTCTTATGACATTAAGCAGCATTTCTTTTCTTTTTTTATACACCAGAAGTTGTTTTAGTTATTAAGTAAAGTAATGGGTTTCCTTAAGACATTTTCATACACACCTCCTCATATTTGCTCATACCTACCGTACTGCTAACATCCATGTGTCTGCCCCACCACCACAAGGAGTCTCTTTCCTTCTCCTTTCTACTTTTTAAAAAATTCCTTAGATTTTTGAGGCAGAGTCTCATTGTGTAGCCCTGGCTGGCTGGAATTCACCATGTAGACAGGACTGCCTTTAAATGCACTGAGATTCACAGTCCTCTGTCTCCTGAGCACTGATGTTAAAGACCTACACCACCATGCCCTACCCTTGATACTTTCATGCCATTCCTCTGTATGTGTGTGTGTGTGTGTGTGTGTGTGTGCATTTGTGTGTACATGTATGTGCATGTGTGTTTTTGCAAACTTCATGTAAGAATGTGTCATTTGTCTTTCTTTTTCCCTTCATTAGTCTCTTGGGTCTGCCCATTTCCATTTGATATCTTTCTTCTCCCTCAGTCTCCCTTTTCATTTTATGTCATAAATAGATAGATTGATTCTGCATATGAGAGAAAACACACTTGTCTTTCAGAATCTGGCTTATTTTGTTTCATATCATGATCTTTAGTTCTAGTATTTTTTCCCCTGAGAATGACAATTTTATTTTTCTTTATGACTACATAAAATTCTGTTGGATGGTTGGATGGATAGATAGATATAGAGATATGTCACATTCTTTAATCACCCATTTGTTGATGGGCATCTAGGTTCCCTATATTGGGTATTGTGAACAGTGCTACAGTAAACATGGATGTGCAAGTGTCTCTGTGAATATGCCAGCTTATATTCCTTTGGGCACAACCCAAGAGCGACATTGTTGTGTGACACTCTTCCTGGTGAGATGTGAATTCATCTCAGATGGGGAATTGATGACAGACCAAAGGAAGGATACCAGCAACATCTAACTTAGTGAGCCAATGAGTTTGTTGGGGTTACTTACAGGATCAGAAATGACTCAAATACAGCTGCATTATCAAAAGCCACCCCAGAATGGGTGACATCTCATGAAAGCTGGAAACCTGAAGTATACTGTACAATTTGTTTGACAAGTTGGAGAGCACCTCTCTGCAGTCCTTACACTTACATAAGCTTGGAAAGGGGGGGGTAGTGCTTCTGGTCAGTTTCAGGGACTTCCTGAAGCTTTCCAGTTGCCTGCTTCCAGAGTTTTAATGAGCTACCATGCAAGATGGAATATTTCACTTCCCTTTAAAACATTCCGTGCTTTAAGAAGCTACTCTTCAAGATGTAAGGTTTTTATCTCAGAGGAAATTGCTACACATAGGACATTTTCTATTAAAGACTAAATGTTGAGAAAATATTTATTACATATTGAAGGTAATAATTATTTGTTTTGTATTTTTATATCAATCTAGTGGCTGGTCTTAGGTAGAGCAAAATGACGACACTTTTCATCTTGCTTTTTGTATCTTTTTGAACTTTCAAATGCCATACTTCTTGTTTTTAATGTGTATGTGTATGTTGCTTGCATGTTTGTCTTGTGGACCATGTGCATGTACTGCTGGGGAGGCCAGAAGGGGGCCCTGGGACTAGAGTTATAGGAAGTAATGAGCCACCAGGTAGATGCTGGGAAATCAAACGTAGGTCCTCTGGAGGAGCAGCCAGTGCTCTTAACCACTGAGCCATCTCTCTGGCCCCTACCTTGGTTTTCAAACCTGTCATAATCATCTTCTTGTTTTAATAACATGGTTTCTCATTCTGACTTATTTAGAAAGTGAAAATAAAAGAGTCATCATGAAAAAGTTCTCAAAGAGAAGAGAAGAGATTTTTAAAAAGGTGACGTATTCATGGGATTTTGGGGGGCTTTTAAAAAACAAGTTTTTATAGCATTTTACCAAGATGTACGATTTCTTGAAAACAGTGTTCATTTGCATCCAGTTGCTTTTGTGGTCTCTTGTTATACATTATGATCCTTAAACAGTTTGTAAACAACTTGGATGTAAGAGTATTGGAGAGAAAGGGACTTATAAAGGTCATTAAAAGCATCCCCTGCCTCCTCCCAGGCAATGGGCTTTCATCTTATGAGTTCATTTACTGGAGGCCATTTCTTATCTTGCTGTGGATATCACTCTGTATCAATAAAGCGCTGATTGGCCGGTAGCCAGACAGGAAGTATAGGCGGGACTAACAGAGAGGAGAATTGAGGGAACAGGAAGGTAGAGGGGAGACTGGCTGGAGCCGCGGCCAGGAGAAGGAAGATGTAAGGTACCGGTAACCCACGAGCCACGTGGCAAAGTAGAGATTAATAGAAATGGGCTAAATATAAGAGTAAGAGCTAGACAATGATAGGCCTGAGCTAATGGCCAAGCAGTTTAAATAATGTAAGCGTCTGTGTGTTTATTTTATAAGTGGGCTCGGGGACTGGCGGGACTTGGGAGCTGGAGACTGGCGGGTGGCGGAGATTTGTCCTGACTGTGGGCCGGCAGGAAAACTCCAGCTACATTATCTATTATGAACTGTTGGGGTAGGGGTGGCTATGGAGCCAGGTGCTAGTAAAGATGGCCCCAAGGGAAAATGTAGAGGGTGGAACCCAAGTTATTTACAAAAAGGTATGATTGGAGCTTCAGGTCAAGAAACATGATGTCAGTACATGATTCCCTCATGGGCAACACTGTCAATACTGTAGACTAGGCACATGATTGTGTAACCTTCAAGCTGATTGGCCCAACGGGACATACCCTTCTCCCCTCCCTGCCCCAAACCTTGTTTTCTTTATGCTTTTTTTTTTTTTTTTTTTTTTTTATTTTTTTTCTTTGTAGCTTTGGTGCCTTTCCTGGAGCTCACTCTTTAGACCAGGCCGGCCTCAAACTCACAGAGATCCACCTGCCTCTGCCTCCTGAGTGCTGGGATTAAAGGTGTGCGCCACCATGCGTGACTACAAATGCCTTTGATATGTTGACTTGAGTTGAATCTATCTCCAGGAATGGTATAGCTGGATTGTATTATCCTTGCATCCTCAGCTTGTTTGAAGACGCTGCATACTGATTTCCTAGTGGCTGCCCTGCTTTAGATTCCCACCAGTGCATACAGCTTCCTCTTTCTTCACATACCCCCAGCCTGAATTCGTTGTTTGTTCTCTTCATGACCACCATTCTGACAGGAATGAGACAGAATCTTACACCAGTTTTAATTTACATTTCCCTGGTGGCTGAGAGTTTTGAGCTTTTCCAACCATTGATTAGCTACTCACATTGCTTCTTTTGAGAGCTACTTAGTGCACTGTCTTAGGGTTTTTATTGCTGTGAAGAGACACCATGACTACAGCAACTCTTATAAAGAAAACACTTAATTGGGGTGGCTGCCACAGTTCAGCGGTTCAGTCTGTTATCATCAGGTCAGGGAGCATGCAGCATGCAGGCAGATGTGGTGCTGGAGCTGAGAGTCCTACATCTTGACTCAGAGGCAACAGGAAGTTGACTATCACTGAGGGAAGATTGAGTAAAAGAGACCTCAAAGCCCGCCCCCACAGTGACACACGTCCTCCAACAAGGCCACACCTCCTAATAGTGCCTCCCCCTTTGGGGGCCATTTTCTTTCAGACCTCCACGTGCACCGAGCCTCTTCTGGCGGCATGACTGGGTTGGTGTTTCTCTTTTGCAGTTCTCTGCAGCCTCTAAGCCACCTCTTTCCCGTGCTGGTTGTTTTCTTTGCAGTATAGCAGCTTTTTCATTTGGGATTTTTCAGATGCGATTATGATCTTGTGATCATTTCCTTTTCTGACGGAGTCCTTTTCAGAGTCTTTGCCTATGTTCACATCTTGAAATGTTCGTCTATATTTTCTAGAAAACTCAAACAGTTTATCTGGCAGTTTAAAAGTTACACTGAAGTCTTTGATCCACTTGGAGTTGATTTTGTATAAGAGAAGAGACGTGGATTGTCCTGTACGTGAACATACAGTTTTCCAGCATCATTTGTTGATGTTGTCTTTACTGCAATGTATGTTTTGACACCTTTTTCAAAACTTGGGCAGCTCCAGCTGTGTGGGTTTATAGCTGGGTCCTAAGTCCACATTGGGAGACTAAGGAGACTGTGTTCTGACATCAGTCAAGGGTAGTGGCGGCTGTGACAGCAGCAGGGCAGATGTGCTCACCAGCAAGGAGAGAAAGAAGCAAAAGCTGTGACTTTGGACTGCTTTGTGTTATATCCGGGCTGCTGCTGGGAGGTGCCACTCACTTTTGAGAAGGGTCTTCCCCTCAGTTAATCTTGGGAAACTAACTCCCTCAAAGACCTGCCCAGCAGGTGTGTCTCTCAGATTCCTTCAAGTTGACAGCCAAGGTTAACCATTAAGGGCTTATCAGTCTGGTTTATTTTTTTCCCCAAAGAATCAACTCCTTATGTGATAGATTCTTTATGTTGTTCTTTTAGTCTTCATTTCTATTAATTTCTGCCCTGATCTCTTATGTCTAGTATCTATCTTTACATCTGGCTTGTTTTCCTAAGACCTTGAAGTAAATCATGTTATTTATTTGGGAATTCTCTTATTTAAAAGCCTTTATACCTGTAAATCTTGCTTAGTCATAGCCTAGAGCAGCAGTTCTCAACCTGTGGGTTGCAGCCCCTTTGAGGGGTCCAGTGGCCCACTCACAGGGGTCACCTAACACCATCCAAAACCACAGATATTTACATTGCAAGTCACAACAGTAGAAAAATCACAGTTATGAAGTAGCAGCAAAGATAATTTTATGGCTGGGGGTCACCACCACATGAGGAACTGTATTAAGGGTCACAGCATTAGGAAGGGTGAGGCCACTGCCTAGAGGTTTGGGTAAGTTGTACTTCCATTTTCATCTGACTCTAGGAACTTTTACATTTCTTCAAGGATGTACTGTTTCTTTAAGAAAGTACATTTCAGGCTCTAAGTGTTTGTAATTTCTAGGATTTCAGCTGTCGTCAATTGCAGGCTTCATTCTGTGACCTGACATAAGAAACCACGTTGATCCTCTTTTGTATCTGCTGAGGCTTTAACAAGCTGAAAACGACTAAGTGACTGAAAATCAAAAGCAGGAATTAAAAATCCAAATATAAGATAAAAAACAAGCTGTGAAATGAAGCAGCGAATATTCTTAGCAGCCTTTCCTCCTAGTTGGGATGCGCGTTGCTCCTTCTGTCAGCCGGCTGTTATTGGCAGCTGCTTTGTAGATGGGCGGAGGGGTGCCAGTCTCCTTAATTCAAACAAGTTAGGTCAGAATGCCTTCCCAGCCGAGGAATGTTTGACAAAATTGTTGGAAATTAAAGCTAGATCTCCCTCTAGCAATCTCTTCCCAAGGTCGGTCGTCTACTGTCACGTCACGGTCACTATCCTTGTTGTCTTCAGTTGTCTTGAGGATAGCATTGGTGGTTAGTGAGAAGTGGGCATATCGGCTCTTGGTGACATTATTCGGAAGTTTAAACTGTAATACAGGAATCGATGATAGATTTTGAAATTCTTTGGTAAGGTCTATTGACTAGATTCTTTTCAACAAAAGTCCATTCTTAAATTTTTTATTGCATTACTTTATTTATTTGTGTGTGTGTGGGGGGGGTGTTTTCATGCATGCATATACATGTCATAGAATGCCTGTGGAGGCTGGAGGACAACTTGTGGGTCTTTCATTCTACCATGTGGGTCCCAGGAATAGAATTCAGGTAGCTGGCATTGGTCCCAGGAATAGAATTCAGGTAGCTGGCATTGGTCCCAGGAATAGAATTCAGGTAGCTGGCATTGGTGACCAGCACCTTCTCCCACTGAGCCATCTCACCAGCCCTGGAATCCATCTTCTTAATGTAATTGTGAAGCTAATATGTATCTTTTTACTTTTCCCACTCCAGCTGTTTGGTCAGCAGGTGCAACTGTTTTTTCAAGAGTATATAATAAATTTCAAGATATGTAATAATATATCTCAAAGTTTAAAACCAACTCACCCTCCATACCACTAGAATGGGAGAACAGTTACTTTATAGGTTGAGCTTTGAGAAACTGCAAATGTTCATCTTAATATACTGCACTTTTAATGATGGCATTCAGTTCCTCCTTCCAGGAGACAGCCAGATGTTGTTTGATGTTAGGGAGGGAAATCAGAGCTAAAGACACATATTTGAGAGGCCATGGAGTTCACCACCAAAGCCTTGAGTACATGTGCCTTTCTGCGATGTGTCCACTGAAGACATAGGGGAGAAGATGGCTAAAAACAGAAGGCAATGTAGTTTTCAGGAAGGAAGGTGTGTGTGTGTTGTCAGACACTACGGAGAAGTCCACAAGCAGTGATACTGCTGTAATGTTGGGTTTTTAAAGTACTTTTATACGTGTATAATTTCATCAGACTTTTCTAGAAGAAGTATGAGACCGGTAGTACGCAAGCACAAAGAACTAAGTCTCAGTCAGATTTTGTTATTTAAAGTTTTTTTTGATTTTATTTAATTTTAAAATCAATCATATATAAAGAATTCACATAACTTACTGAAAAAGAGATTCAAGTTTGAGTAGACAGATAAAGACTATGAATTGATACCTTACAGGAGACGATGTTTGGAAGGTTGATTGACAGAAGTGCTGCTCAGTAACTGCCAGATGCCATCTAACCTCCCTGCTTTCCCCCACAGATGTCAGAAGCGGCAATCAGCGGTACAGAAGAAATAACGGACAGGCATCTCTCAAAAGGTTCTCCATCAGTGTGCCACAGCTCTAACATCCTTGGGTTTTAGTTTAAAGATGTAAATGATTCCTCCCATCCTAGGGCTTCAGCATTCCAGAGTGTAAACATAAACTAGGCTTCTTAGATAAGACAGGATGGGCCCAAGGAAATACATAGAAACTGAACTCATGATGTTCCAGTTTCTCCATCATTAACTGTACACGTGGAGGAGTCACTGGTGCCGAGACTGGGTTAGACCTTAAATATGTGTGGATGCAGAACCTGCTTCAGAAGTCCTCTTGTGACTTAACTCTACTCCTACTCCTCATCCCTACGTGCACAACTTACAAGTACTCAACGGGACGGGGAGGGAAAAGCAAACTGCAAGGGAACATGATCAGTTCATCTTCCCTTTTTAAATTGTATTCGGAACTGTACAACCACTGTCTTTCTCAGTGCATCCTCTTAGTGGCAGAAAGTAACAAATGGCTTGGAGTACACACACTTCCTTTCAGAGTCCATTCTTCCAGTTTAATAACAACAACAACAACAACAACATGTGTCTTTGACATTAGTTCATGCCTCAGGGCATTC
This sequence comes from Peromyscus nudipes, assembly GCA_902168325.1. Taxonomy (NCBI): domain Eukaryota; kingdom Metazoa; phylum Chordata; class Mammalia; order Rodentia; family Cricetidae; genus Peromyscus; species Peromyscus nudipes. The sequence continues at coordinate 50,221 of CABHPH010159741.1, forward strand.
TATATGGAATAGAAATGTTCTCAAGGGATTTTTTTTCTAACAAGAAAACAACAACAAAGGTTCTTTGAGTTGTTTTATGTCTTGCTTGTATACAGCAAAAACTCTGGCTGCTCTCTGAGGAAGAAGCAAGAGAGATGAGGAAGGATTGAGAAAAAGTTACAAAAGAAACAAAATTTACCACAGATAAAACTGTTCCCCTTGAGAAAGGGAGAGAGCTGCAGGGTTCTGGGTGCTCATGGGACACTGGCCTTTTCTTCCTGCTCATCATGATGGTTAGGCACAGGTGCAGCTAAGACACACATGAGTGCTTCAACTGTCCTGCTGATTAATTAATAAGATCGTGTGAACTCTGTAACATTTGTGTCTTGATTTAGATGCAGAAGAAAATCGAAACATAACAAAGACACTGAGAGGCAAAGTAAGAGAAAAACTAAAAAATGCTAAGGTAATGCTTTTAATTGCTTTGTCCTGTTTTCAGAATGATGTTATAAGTGGAACATGGATCATAATAAACTTCTTTTTAATGTCAAGAAAGAGCAGACACTTGTAGCTAGAGTTTTCCTGCCTTGCCCACAGTCAAGACAAATCTTTGTCACCCGCTAGTCCTACAGCCGCTCAGACCCAACCAAGTAAACACAGAGACTTATATTGCTTACAAACTGTATGGCCATGGCAGGCTTCTTGCTAACTGTCTTTATATCTTAAATTAATCCATTTTTATGAATCTATACCTTGCCACATGGCTCGTGGCTTACCAACATCTTTACATGTTGCTTGTCCTGGCGGCTCGCTCCTTCTGCCTTCCTGTTCTTTCTTTTCTCCTCTCTGTTAGTCCCACCTATACTTCCTGCCTAGCCACTGGCCAATCAGTGTTTTATTTATTGACCAATCAGAGCAACACATTTGCCATACAGAACATCCCACAGCAGACACTGTTTTAATATAGCTCAAATCTAAAAAGGCTTCAATTTCCAGCCTGCTTTGGTTTTTCCTTCTTTCCTTTCTTTTCTTCTCTTTCTTTTTATGTCTTAACACCAGGTCTTAGTTAGGGTTTCTCTTGCTGTGATAAAACACCATGAGCAAAAAGCGAGTTTGGGAGGAAAGGGTTAATTTGGCTTACACATCTACATCACTGTTCATCATCGAAGGAAGTCAGGACCATAACTCAAGCAGGGCAGGATCCTGGAGGCAGGAGCTGGTGATGCAGAGGCCATGGAGGGATACTGCTTACTGGCTTGCTGTCCATGACTTGCTCAGCCTTCTTTCTTGTAGAACCCATAACCACCAGCCCAGGGATGGCACCACCACAATGGGCTGGGCCCTCCCCCATCAGTCACTAATTAAGAAAATGCCTTACAGTTGGATCTTATGGAGACATTTTCTCAATTGAGTTTCCCTCTTTTCAAATACTTCTAGCTTGTGTCAAGTTAACATAAGACTAGCCAGCAAACACCTCCTGTGATTTTAAACCTAAACAAAGGAAAAATCAGTCTGGTCATAGTAATTATATATGACAATTCAGGTAAAGGTAAATGTTTGTATGAATACATAAACACACTTTAAAATAGAAAAACATTGAGTGGTTTTTATTCATTTTGGGCAGAAGACTTGCATGTTCTCCTATGCTCGTTTTCTGTAATTTGTGTTTCAGATCAGTCAAGGTGAAAAGTCCTCAGCTCAGCTGTTCACTGATACAAAGATTCATCAATGGTCTAAGGTGAATAACTTTTTAAAAAACGTCTTTATGGTGGTATATCTTACACAGCAAAAAATGTGTCCATTTTTAGCTCATGGCTTTTAGTTAAACTATAGAATTGTGTGATGGACACTACAATCCAGCTTTAGGCCATCTGTATCGCCCCATAGAAGAACCCACTCTCATGCCCATTTGCAATCACTACTCCCACTTAGCATTACTTCTTATCCTAATAAATTATAGTAACATGCCATTAAAAGATAAACTTAAGCACATTAAAATTTTACAGAGTTTTCTTGAGCAGATAGCAACTTTGGATGGCAAGTGGTCAGGGATCCATGGGCGGGGGTGTGAAGGGAAAGGGGTCATGGTCAGGGATCCATGGGCGGGGGCATGAAGGGAAAGGGGTCATGAAGGCCTGAAGGAGTAAAGCAGTGAGAACATCCGATTTGGCAAAGTGGGACAGTATTGTTGGTTGTTTTGGCTCTTTTGGGGGGCCCACCACCAGCTCCCAAATAAATCACACACAGAGGCTTATTCTTACTTATGAATGCCCTGCCTTAGCTTGGCTTAGTTTCTAGCCAGCTTTCCTTAACTTAAATTATCCCATCTTCCTTCTGCCTCTGGGCTTTTCCCCTTCTCTTACTTCTGTAAATCTTACTCTTACTCCGTGGCTTGCTGTGTAGCTGGGTGGCTGGCCCCTGGAGTCCCCCTCCTTCTCTGGTTGCGAGATCTCCTCCCAGATTTCTCCCTCTATATGTTCTCTCTGCCTGCCAGCCCCGCCTATCCTTTCTCCTGCCTTACTATTGGATGTTCAGATCTTTATTAGACCATCAGGTGTTTTTCACAGGCACAGCAACACAGCTTCACAGAGTCAAACAAATGCAACATAAACAAAAGTAACACACCTTAAAATAATATTCTACTGCAGGGAAGTAACTGTAATAATGTCCCTCGTCAGGAGTCAGCTGGCAGTTCGTGACTGAAAACCAAGCTTCATGTTCCTGGCATATGTCTCACCACACTGAATTCTTACGTAGGAACTGTGAACTCTGGGATCACCTCAGCCCGAGGACCTCTCGGTTAGCCACTCTAACAGCATTAGAGATGCTCCCAAACTTAGAGATTTGGTGCCAGAGTCTGTGTGCCGTTGCGTATTTGAAATGACTCGGACTTGGGTAGTAGCTGTGTTAGAGTACAGTCTAAATTGCTGTAACAAAACCACAAAAAACGAATGACGCAATTAAAAGTAAAAGTGTCTGTATTGAAAGAGAAGTCTTACCCTATCTCAAAAATCCAGAGAGAGAGAGAGAGAGAGAGAGAGAGAGAGAGAGAGAGAGAGAGAAGTCTTGCTCCCCTCTAATTCGCCTGTTAATTACTCAGACTGATGGAGGTCTTAACACCTGCGACATGGGCTTTTCATCTGTGAGTCCACGGCACGCAGTTGAAGAAGAAGGAGGAGGAGGAGGAGGAGGAGGAGGAGGAGGAGGAGGAGGAGAAGGGAAGGAAGGAAGGAAGAAAGGAAGGAAGGAAGGAAGGAAGGAAGGAAGGAAGGAAGGAAGGAAGGAAGAAAGAAAGAAAGGAACTGTAGTTGCTTTTTACAGGGCAAACATGCAAATTGTCCGTATCATTTCCATTAAAAGAATATGGAAGAAGTAGCTAAGTATCCAGTTAGGAGTAAGTTCTGCAATCAGAGCTGGGGGGACAGTGTGGGGAGCTGGTAGTTTCGCCTCAAGCATGTGAGATAGTTAGTGCTTCAGATCTTAATACAAGGATCCTTTACACATGTGGTGCACACAGAGTCACATAAGCACACACAGATGCATACATAAATATAAAAACAAATTAATAAAATAAATGAAGAATTGCCTTATTAAATACAAGCTTATGTGTGCAGGGAGCTGATGATAAGCAGAGACGATGGGACAGTTTGTATGTACAAGTGGCAGCTAAACTACATATAAACAAAATATGAGGCAAATTCCCACACTTTGTGTGTTTTGAAATTCTTTGATTTCAAGTGTGACTTTTTTCCCATGGAATTGAGTCCCTTCTAACCTTCTCTTAAGGCAATATATATGCATGAGGATGAAGTGGTATGATTTGTATTTCAAAGAGTCAGAATTGGAAGCATGAAAAAAAGAGGACTTATTTATGAATGAGTCTGTAACTAAGAATATGCCACCCAATATTTTGAGAATCAGATGGCATGGTGTGTGTGTGTGTGCACGCACGCGCACATGTCCAAGAGAACCCTTGAAAATGGGAACATTGACCCGGGGCAGCATTTTGATTCAATTGTGAGATAATCCTCTAACTACTCCGGTTAGCATGACAGGGTAGAGAAGGAGATTTTGGCTTTGCTCTGTTTTGGTTCTCACTATAGTTACTAAGACACTTTTTAAAAAAGTGATTTATGAATCAAAGCTAAGTGATACAAACTGATAAAGTAGCTGCTGTGTTGTTCCATGTTTGATATTAAGCTTTCATCTGCCCTGTTGTGGAAGTGTTTCTTGCCTTGCGTGTAGACAGTGCGTGTATCCATTGCAGTAAACACTTGTCTGCTATTGTTTAACCCCCAGAATGAAGTCTTGCTGGATGAAGGTCTTTCATTTTTCCTCCTAAGTGGGGAAGAAGACTCAGCCGTGAGCCGGTCTGCACAGCAGGTTGGATTGTTTCTCCATTTTACATCCTTACTCTTCCCCAAACCAGCTATTTATTAAAGGCATAGGATGAAAGAGCTGGACAGGAGATGGATCCATGTGTAATGAGTCTTTCTCTGTACTTCTAAACAGCTCCCAAATAATGACACAGAGATTTCTTGTTAATTATGAAAGCTCAGCCTTAGCTTAGGCTTGTTTCTAACTAGCTCTTATAATTTAAATTAACCCATTTATTTTCGTCTATGTGCCGCCACGTGGCTTATGGCTTTTACCTCTCCTTCTATATGTCCTGCTTCCTCTGTGTCTGGCTGACAACTTCCTCTTTCTTCTTCGCAGAGCTCTCTGTCTGGAAGTCCACCTATACCTCCTGCCTAGCTATTGCCTATTTAGTTTTTTATTAAACCAATCACAGTGACATATCTTTATATAGTGTAATCAAATATCTGGCAACATTCCTCTCTCTCTCTCTCTCTCTCTCTCTCTCTCTCTCTCTCTCTCTCTCTGTGTGTGTGTGTGTGTGTGTGTGTGTGTTTGCACTTTGTTTCATTTTGAGACATGGTCTTTCCCTGTAACCCAGGTTGGCCTAGAGCTCTGGACCCTCCTACTCAACCTCCTGAGTGTTAAGATTGCAGGCATGCAGCCTCATGTCAGGCTTGGAAGATGAAAATTTCATTATTATGCCTTCCTCTTCTCTTGGAGTTGAACTGCACGTTATAATACCTAATGTTTACTGAGTGCTTACTAGATGCTCAGTGATACACTATATTATCAAAATGGATTGTGTTATTCAGTACTCACAGGTGAGGGCTGGGGAGCTAGCTCAGTGGGTAAAGGGACTGCCATGCATATGTGAGGGCCTATGTTTGGTCCTCAGAAACCAGGTAAAAAAGCCAAGTGTGGTGGCATGCGTTTGTAATACTGGTAGCCTGGAGAGACAGAGACAGGCAGGACCCTGGAGAGCCAGTCTAGCCTACTTGGCAAATTCTAGGCCAATTAGAGACTCTGTCTCAGAACAAAGATGGAGCGCACCTGAGGACAACATCCGATGCTGTTCTCTGCTTGGACACTCATGTACACACACACACACTCACACACACCCAAATCTGTGAGACAAGCTTTATTGTTTATATTCTATAGATAAAGAAACTAAGGCGGGAGAGTGGGGCATCCACACAGCAGGGATGTGTGGGGTATCAGATCCACAGGCTGTGTTCTTTTGTTTTTCTCATCTAAGGAGTGTCTCCTCACATTGCGGTCTCCGTTACCTCCCACATCTCTCCGGTTTTGGTTCCTCCACAGCCAACTACAGACCCCTCCATTCTCTCACATCCTCCTGTTCTTTGATGAACTCCTCGGCTGCTTGTTGCCGTGCGTGCTTGCCCCTCGCTCCATCCCAGTTCCTGTTCTCACTACTCTTCCCCACCCTTCATCCATCTCTCCCTTGACTGTTTGCCCTGTTCCTGGGACCTCAGGTTCCTCTGCACCTTTACGTCTTCTGAAGGCCCTGCCACCCAGAACCCGCTGTGCCCAACTCTCCCAGCCAGTGTCTCTCTGTGTGGCCACATCCCCTGGGTCCTTCTTTCAAGACCCTCTTGGTCCTCCCTGCTCACTTCCAGTTCTTTCCATCTATTTCTGTATGTTCTGCTGTGGGCCTTTTACTGCTTCTGTTAGTGTTGTGGGTTTTTTTTCTCCAGGATAAAAAATGTTTACCTTCAACTGTTCATAATGGGGCATGCCTATAATCCCACCATTAGAGAGATGAGGCTAGCCTGAGCTGCATAGTGAGAACCTTTTCCCAAAAACAAAACCAGCAAAACACACAAAACAATAATACAAACTTTATCTAAAAAAAAATTTTGAACAAATAAAACACAAACACAACTCAAAAACTTAATTCGAAAACTACAAGGGAAAAATAAACACTGTTTGAGATTTTCAGTCCTGAGAAAATTTCTCTTACCATTTCTTACAATGTTCTCTGTGATCATGCACCATCTCCAGCTTTATATAAACAGAGCACTCATTCATAGAAAGAACTAGTAAGAGCCGGTTCCATTTTTCTGGTTTTTTAGCCGGACCTTGTTGGTGCTGTATATTGGTAGAAGTATTAAGGCAACTCCGTGTAGTTAAAAGGGAGGTTTATTTGGGGGTTTTACTTACAACAAGTAAAGGGATAGGTTACAGGATCTGGGAGAAGTGAAGTGCAGTCCAGCGGTGTTCTCTGGAGAACTCTGCTTGGTCTACCATCCAACCTCCAGGATCACTAGGAACCAAAGAGCTGCCACATTCAGATCTCAGGTCTTAAGGGCTCCGTCTAGGCCCCACCTCAGGGGCCAGTCATAGGTAGGCGTGACAGTTATTGGAAGCCTCACTGGGGGTAGTACTTCCAGGTCAAAGCTGGAACAGCTACCCCCTACAGCCATACTCGGATCCTGTGTTGTTCTTAGGCCTCACACCTAGTTCATCACAAACCCGTCAGTTTTACCTTCGGACTGTCCCATCATCAGACCCACGCTCCTCTACCCTCACAGGTGCACCTGGTGTAAACCATCATAAACTCTGACCTGGGCCACTGCCGAGCCTCTCTCTGCCTCCACTGTTGCACCTGGAGCACCACGCTCTCACAGCCTACAACCATTCTTTGGCTTACTCCTTTCTAAGAGTTTCTCATTATATTTACAGCGAAAGCAAAGTCCTTTCCGCATTCTCCACGGCCTGCACGGCCTGACCACTTAGAAGCCGTCTTTGTCTCATTTCTTCTGCTTTCCTCCTCCATCCCCTAACCCCAGCCACACGGCGTTACCTGTTCCTCCCTTTGAACCCCCTCTTGCCTTAGGGACTTTACACTCACTCACCTGCCTTGAAAGCTCCTGTCTCACATTCACGTTGTGTCCCTCACTACCTCTGGATGTCTGTTTGAGTGACAAATGATCAAAGATACTGTGCCTGAAAGTTCTACATAAAATAAGAGCCCCAGCCCACCCAGCCCAAAATTCTCTGTGCCCTTACCCTGCTTTATTTTTCTTCGTAAGTCCTAATACTGCCCAATACAGATATTTCTGTCTACTTACTTTCTTCCTGGAGCATACTAGGTACTCAGTGAATATCTGAATATCAAAAAAGGTACTTTTCAGTCCTTCCAGAGATCTTAAATACTAAGCCAGCTGACCTTCCAGCATCTTAAGATACAGGTTAAGGGGTAGGATTTTTCTGGGAAAGGAGAAACTTCTGTCCCTGTTCATCCCATCCAGTAGAGTGCAGGAGCTAGGTGCACTTTCCTTCTCATAGAGCAGGTATGAAAGAAGTCAAGCAAAGGGTGGCCATGGGCCTGGTTGGGCATCCTGGAGTCCAGGTTAGATGAACGCTACTTGGGGTTATCTGGGAAAGCTATCTTCCTGATGGAAGGCCATGGGAAGCCACTGTCCCTGTCAGATAGAGAAGAAATCTATTTTACAGGAGGCCGAATTTGAGTGTGGCCTCTTCCTACTGAGAGAAAGGTGGGTGGTCCAACCTAATCCATGCACCCAGGGTGAAGTCTGAGGATGCTCTCAGGGGGTTCTGCTCACCATTCCACAGTCGGGGAGGGATGTTCCTTTGAGATAGTCAGGGACAGCACCTCCTCTTGTCACACAGTACTCTCTTATGTCCATCTACATTTGTATCTCCTGAGCCTCAACTCCCTGTCACCCAGCAGCCGACAACATGAGGAACGTTCTGCTGTGAGCTGCACACAGAAGACCAGGAAGGTGATGATTTGGGATAACAGCAGGATTGGACTAAGTGAGAAAAGTTGGACAGATAGGGCTTATTGAGTCAAGATCAGAGCTTGACCCAAACAGAAAAAAAAAACCAACATGTTAGGTAAGGCTCACAAAGATGCCTGTAGGTCAGAGGCCTTCATCAGAGGCCACATTGGAGAGCCCACTATCCTCAGCCATCAGGATTGATTGGCCTGTACCTGTGGTGGTGATGTAGAGGAACATTGGCATGGAAGCACCCGCTGGGGCAAAGAACCCTTCTTAGTTGGCGGTAAGAATACTTAAGGAGCTCCCCTGTGTGGAGATCCGCGCTCCAAAATCTTGCTTTTACTTGTTGGTATCATACCTTGTTTGAATCCTAAAAAGAAACCTCAAAGATATCCAGATATAAACTATTTCTGTGATTAATAAAAAGGATAGGAATGACAGTAGAATGACTTGACACAAGCCCGAGAGATGCCTGACGGTGCTTCATTTTAATGCTGGGAGGGCACTGGGGGAGGGGAGTGAGGAAGAAGGCTGAGAGGGAAGCAACAAAAACTGTGATTGAAAAATGTCATCACCAAACCCAGTTCATCATTAATAAAAAGAGAAGTTGTTGAGCCCCCGGCTCCAAAATGCATGCAAAACACTCAGTAGGATTGATCCAAGAGTAGGTAAGGGTCTTTAGTCACAAAATTGCTGTGAGCCAGGAGTGCTGCCACAGACTTGACGTGGGTATGCAGCTCGAAGAAGCTGTTGGGAGACCAAAGCAGGGGGTCTTGAGTTTTATTTTTGGCCAGTGGAGGCTACACAGGAGTTCTGGACTGGTCAGAGCAACATACTGACTCTCTATCTCAAAAACCAAACAAAAATAAAAATGATTCTGTGATTCTGTGATTCTATTTTATTACTTACCCTAAGTGTACATTTTCAGAATTGAGAGGGTTTGTTTTTTTTATTGGATGATATTTTCTTCAATATGTGAAAAAAATTAAATTACATAGTATCTGAAACAAGCTAATTATTTAATTTTTGTGAGTAGACCCATACTTATGACCATAATAGGAAGATACTTATCAATAATAATATATCTTTTTATTCCTATACTCAGATTTTTGAACTTTTATAAATAATTCTGTTTCAGAATTTCACTGTAACCACTTTGCCATAGACTTCTTTCTTTCCTCTTTATTATTTTTCTCTTGAATACTTTATAGAAACTAGTTTGTCTATGCCACATCTTTTTAGGTAGTGCTGCTTTGGGAGTGATGGAAACAGAAAGGGAGGAGTGTTGTTTATCTAAGTTGTTCTATTACCAATAAAGATTCAAGAGTGAGATATTGGGGGTGAAAACCTGAGAGATCAAAAATGTGGCAGAGGAGCAGTGACCAGCTGAACTCTCCACACTTTCCAAGTAGCAGAGAGCATTAAATCTCCAAGTCCCACCCTACTCCTTCCTGTGTGTCTTCTCTATCTGTATTCTTGCCTTCTCTATGGCTAATTCTAGTCAGCTAGTCACTGGCTCCACCCCCTGATTCAAGGTTAACTTTATTAACACAGTCTTGGGGTGTCACAGTGTAGTTAAATATCCCTCAACAGTTCCCCCTTTTTGTCTAAGTAAAAAGGAGAGGTTTTAACTCTAACACAGTAAAACTGTATACAATAAGAACAATTATCAAGTAAGAATTACACTCACAACGTCTAGTCCATTTGTATTTGGCGAATTCAGAGAAATTACTCTACTCTCTATCATATCTTGGTGAATCCAGAGTTTTATACCTAAAACACTTTTTATCATAACTGGTATTACCAACCTAAAAATATCTTTTTAGACCTTGAAGCATTTTCTTAGAAAAACAACTTAAACTTTTATGTCTTTCAACCTTTATAAACTTTACATCTTTTTTGTAAGTTTCTTTTCTGAATTCGGTAACAAAGAAGACAGTATAACTATCTAGTCTTCAACCCCCATCAGAGACCTGAAAAGCATAAAATATTACCTGAGTAAACAGGAGTGCAGAGCAAACAATTTCCAAAACTATAGAAATGACAAGAGACAGCTGCCTGCCTGGACAGTCACCCAAGTTTCCTCTGTAATGTTGGGGCATCCATCTTTGGCTTACAGACCCAAAATATCTACAGACTTTTCTGTGAAGCAGGAATTTTGAACAGCTGTTCTACCTTGTCTTAGCAAAGTTCATCAGTCACCCTCCTTTGTGTTCTGCTTGTCCAATTTGGACAGAATACTGTCAGCAGTTGAGGCAAGGGAAATTTCTTACCCAGTGGTTTTGTGACAATGAAAGCAAACTCTATATGGAGGTTCTTCGATGGCCATCATCTCTGAAGTAGATTGGTGCTGCCAGGAGCAAGCATATCTCACTGTCACGTAAAGCCTTAGGTTATTAACATCTTAAATGCATATTCTGTAGATTATAATCGGAATTTGTAGTTGAAGTTTTCCTGTGTCCCACCCAGTCCACAGCCTCTCAGACCCAAGTAAACACACAGAGGCTTATATTAATTAAAACTACTTGGCCATTAGCTCAGGCTAACTACTGACTAGCTCTTACACTTAAACTCAGTCCATTTTCGTTAATCTACATGTTACCACATGTTCTGTAGCTTTACCTGTGTGCCATTACATGCTGCTCCCTAGATGGCAGGCTGGCGTCTCCTGACTCAGCCTTCCACTTCCCAGAATACTCCTTGTCTGTTTATCCCGCCTATACTTCCTGCCTGGCTACTGGCCAGTCAGCATTTTATTTATCAACCAATCAGAGCAACACATTCACAGCATACAGAACATCCCACAGCACCAGATCTCTGAAGTGTTTGAAGACCACCTATCCATCTAAAATACGTGAGGCTAAATGAAGCTTATTTCTGTCTACATCTAAACCCTTACTACAAGTTTGATTGTTATTCTAAACAGTTAATTATTCTAAACAGTCTGTAATAGTAGCTTTCAAGGACTAGAACTTTATCATTTTAAATGAGCTGCATAAGTACAATACCTTAAACAAGAGTAGAAACATGTATACAGTATGTTATAACAAAACTAATCTTAAATTTTGTATGAGTATACAAAAATCCATACCAATGTAAAATATTTGAGATTAATAGTTGTTTTGTAGTTTAAAAGTAGATTCAATCCTATCATTCCTGTATCTAGCCCCCCTCCCCCTACTTTTTTCAGAAAGAGATTCCTGAATCTAACTTCCTTTGCTTAGTTTTTTTTTTCCCTGACCATGACCAGTAACATGCAACCAAACCCTCCAAACAATGATAAACATCCAGGACCCACTGAATGTCCAAAAACCATCTACCCCCACTTCTTGGGGATGTGGACATCATGTTTTTAAAATTACTTCCTGCTGTCTGAGTGTGATAGCATCTTTAGGGTATCCTGAGAAAAGTGAGATAATGTTCAAGTCCTGGGAGAGCTGTTGTCCAGTTTCAGTGTGATGGGAAAGTGCAGAACTTATCTGAAGCTCTGGCTGGAGTCATCTATGAGGCTGGACCATCTTAGCTAACCACTTTGAAATTGTCCTGAGCAGTTGGTAGTTAAAGCTGATATTTGGGTGGTGTTTGTTTCCTTAATGGTGTTAACAGAGTCTGGGTGGATTTGTCATTGTAGGGCCCCCTCATCTTCTTCAAGACCTCAAAGGTTGCTGCCAGGAATGGTCACGGTTCACTGCAGAAAACTTAAACATTTTAAGTGTCATATGCAGCAGATCTCTGAGAGGTTAAAGGCCCACAATCTATTAAATACCTCTGGGATAGACAAACTTAATTCCTAGTTAACTGCTTCAGACTCAAGCCTGAAAACATGTACAAGAAGTTGGATGAAGCTTATTTCTAGAATTAATTAGTACTCTATATGACCAACAATATCACAACAGATTTTATATATTATTTATATATATTTTAAATATATAAAATCTTATAAATTTTGAGATAATATTTATACCTTAAGAAAAGTTTTAAAGAATCAAATGGAAACTAAAAGATTATGAGATTAGTGCAATAGACTAGTCCTTTAAGTTTGATTTTTCTTCCGTCCCATACCAGGTGGCTCTTCTGACATGAAAGGCATTTGCTAGTTTTATAAGTTAGTTTGGATTGAATGACCAAGCTGTTTGATGAACTATCATCTCTCCTAATCAAGAGGTCTCTCCTGTTCAGCTCTAATCTTTATCAGTCTTGATGGTATCCATAGCTTTTCTTCTCCTGCGGAAACATAAGCAAAACTTTTTCCCCAAAGTAACACATATCCTGGTTTCCATTCTGAGGTCAGCACATCTTTAAAGTATACAGGCTAATTTAATTCCATATTTTTTTCTATTATCCAATGTCCCTCCACAGCTGTTGTTCCTTTCTCATTAGCATTTAAGCTTTATTAAGCATATCTTTTAAAGTGAGTTAGGTCTGTGTCTGCAGAAGCTTGTGGGAATGGAGTGTCCCGTGTGCCCGTGTAGAGGATTAGCGGCAGCAGAAGCAGTGGGTGTGTGTTGACCTGGGGGGCTGACACAGAGTGACCACAGCAAGGAAGGGCGTGGGGGTGGCAGGAGAAGCCACCTGAGCAGTGGCAGTGGCAGAGAGAAGTAGCGGTTTCAGAAGCCACAGTGTGATCTCATGCCATGCATTGGATGCCAAAATATGTTTATCTGAGTTGTTCTATTACCAATAAGGACTCAGGAGTCAGATATTGGGGTGAAAACCTGATAGATCAAAGAAGTGGTGGAGGAGGAACAACCAGCTGACCTTCTCTCCACACTTCCCAGATCTCATGAGAAATCTCTAAATCCCGCCCTACTCCTTCCTGTGTGTCTTCTCTATCTATATTCCTGGCTTCTCTGTGGCTCATTCTGGTCAGCTGGTCACTGGCTCTGCCCCCTGATTCATGGTTAACTTTATTAACACAGTCTCAGGGTGTCACAGTATGATCAAATAGCCTGAAACAGAGGGGGTTTGAAGACCACATAGGTCTTCTATCCCTGTAAGTCCATATCAATCCTGTGTCTGAATCTTTTCCCTAGGGCAGAACGGGCCTAAGTTACTATTCTGTTTCAGCAACAGTCACTGGAGAATTGAACAGTGAGCTATAAAAATATATAACATTAACCTTAAATGAGTTCCTCTATAGTCAGCAAAACTTATTTTATCAACAATAGCTATTATAGTTTCAGCTAGCTCTGGACCTGGGCTAGATGAATCGGAAGGCCACAGTAAGGCTCCAGAATGTGTCATTTATCTGCATACTGGTTATGGGGGAAAACATGCAGACTGATTTTTATTTTTGATATTCAACAGAAATCAGTAAATGATAGTTACATCAAACACTCTGCATTTGGTGGTAGTTTACAACATGTTGCTGAGGGCCAAGATGAGGATTTTGTGGAAGAAGTAATTTTAATGGATTTATTTGAAGTGAAAGCTGCTGAATATGAGGACGATCAAGAACAGACGGAAAAGCAGGAGGCAAATATTTTTGTGCCCAGTAGTTCTCCAGGTAACACACTCCCCTGAAATACGCAGTAACTTATGTGCATGTTAGAGCAGTAAAAAATATTGACCTTATGTGTATTTGTTATCCCACTGTGGACTTTCAAGTGATTATCTGAGTTTTATCATTAAGTGGCCAACCGGCGTAAACTGCCAAAAGGCATGATGCCTCGCATTTTAGAAGACGAAGGATTCTACATTAAGAAAAAGCCAGAGACATATAAAAAGATCTGCAACAAAATGGAACATCGCCTGCTCAGCCTGCAGGAGGCAAGTGTACCAGCTAATGAGTTAAACCAGTGGCAGCTAACATACGCCATTTGTTTTTAGTGAAATAGTCGATTACTATATTCTGTACATATTTCTGATAGGGAAAACACTGGTTTGAAGAGAGTGGAGAAATAATGTCACTACCTTCACCTATTAGACAATCTTGGAATTTCAGGATCAGCACGAGCAAGGAATCTTTGAATCCAGCACTAAAGACTATACACAGAAAGGTAATCAACAGCGATCTGTTTGTATTCATGCTTGGATAATTATAATTGATACAGTTGTAATGTCAATTATAATATGTTTTTATGGTTTTATTTTATGTCTAAGGACACTGAGCCTAGTCACAGAATAGCTAACCTTGGATAAAATATTAAACAATCTTTAAGATTATTGAGGTCAGTTTAATGATGGGAAATACTCAAATAAAATGTGAAGCGAAAACCACGATACAACATTTGTATGATCCTCACTTTGTAAAAAGCAGCACCAAATGAATGGTATTCAAGGGGACCACCACTGTAACTCCTAGCACTGTGGATTACTCTTCCCTGTTAGATTTGTCTCTTTTACATGAATGAAATCATTGAAAATTACTATTTGTATGCAGCAATAGTTTATTTTTCTTCTGTATAGAAATTGATGGTATGAAAACCCCATTTTATTTATCTGTTCTTCTATTGATGAATCTCAGGTGTATCTGGTTGTTGGCCATTGTAACAACACTGCTGAGAAATGTCTGCACATGTGTTCTGACTATATGTGTATATGTATTTTCTGCTGGGTAAATATTACAGAATATAAACGCTGGTTTTAGGTTTGTATGCATTCAGTTTTGCTATATAATGCCAGAATGCCTCTGTGGTGGTTTGAATAGGAGTGGCCCCTGTGGGCTCATATATTTGGATGTGTAGTCATCAGGGAGTGGCTCTATTTGAGAAAGATTAGGAGGCGTGGTCTTGTTGGAGGAACTGTGTCACTGGGGGTGGGCTTTGAGGTTTCAAAAGCCCAAGCTGGGCAGGTCCAGTCTTTCTCTCTTTCTCCCTCCCTCTCCACACTTTCTGCTTCTTTCCCTCTCTCCATCTCTCTTTCCATCTCTGTCTCCCTCCTCCTCCATCTCTCTCTCTCTCTTGCCTTCAGATCAGGATGTAACTCTCAGCCATTGCTCCAGTACCATGAGTGCCACCATGCTCCCCATCATGATGATAATGGACTAAACCTCTGAAACTGTAAGCGAGCCCCAATTAAATATTTTCTTTTATAAGCTGCCGGGTGGTGGCGGCGGCGGCGGCGGCGGCGGCGGCGGCGCACGCCTTTAATCCCAGCACTCGGGAGGCAGAGGCAGGCGGATCTCTGTGAATTCGAGGCCAGCCTGGTCTCCAAAGCGAGTTCCAGGAAAGGCACAAAGCTACACAGAGAAACCCTGTCTCAAAAAACCAAAAAGAAAAAGAGTTGCCATTGTCATGATGTCTCTTCATACAAAAGAACAGTCATGAAAGAGAGAGGTTAATAAGCGAAAGGGTAATTCCTTGGCTTATTAGTTGAATGGTGGACTTTGGTCCTGTATGCCAAGATGGTGAATTCTTGGGAGTGGAAGTTCTAACTTACTATCTCCCAAGATAATTCATTCCTGTGCCCTATAGTTCTAATTGTTTCCTGCTGTTGAATTAAAATCTGCCTCCTGAATGCTCTACCTATTTGACCATTTTTGGCTAAGGAGAACCCATAAAGCACGTTACTCCTGTGACAGCTGAACTATTTGAAGTCTATAGTCACTCCTTCCTATAGCTTTTGCTTACAGTGTAAACTCACTCATGTCCTCTGGTTGTTATCAGAAATTCCATCAGCTCACTTACCCTGTTTTAGCTTCTGAGGACCACAGCCAATAAGTATTGAGTGAGAAAAGACCAGGCAAAGGCTAATGCCTCCCCACTGAACAAACACAATCCAGTGTGTGTCGCAGCTAGCTAGTGCGGCATTTGCTAACGAGACAAGCTTCCTTCTCAAACTTGGATCTCCAAGTTTGCCATCTAACAGTTTTAAACTGAAACTGTTGTCTTTCTGGTGGTTTCCCGGGCAGTGGCCAGTTTACCAGTGAACTACTAACTGATCAATTTCTTAGGGGGACTCGAGTTGGCCATTATATAGAGGACAGGGACTTAACAGATATAGTTAGTAAAAAACAAGCTTTTATGGCTTTTCTCCTTCCTCCTTGACGCCACTGAGGCTGAATTACTAACTCAGGAAAAAGTAGGGAGGCAGAGGTTTAGGAACAGTGCTGGTGGCCTCTACTTCATCCAGTCTGCCATTCCAGGTTTGGGGTGGGACATCGTTTGTTCCAGCGTAAAGCAGGGGTGACATCAGTGATACAGACTGGAAGGCATTATCTTGGCTAATTTTCTGTTTCAATAACACTATCACTGACTGTGTAAGCTTCAAAGAAGTTTACCGAGGCCCTGATTCTTCTCCGACATAGAGGGACCACATCTCATAATGACCTTGCTGGCAGAGTCCCAAGACAGAGCAGTGACCTGGCAAGAGGCAGGGCGCATGAGAGACTCAGCAAAACAGACTTTTACAGCTGCTGACCCACTCTTGAGGGAACCAGTTAATCCATTTGTCCTGGTTCGGTTTTTGTCCGCTTGACTCGAACTCCGATTATCTGGGATAAGGAACTCCAACTGAGACAGTGTCTCTGCCTATAGGCAAGTCTGCGGAGCATGTGGGCCAAATAAACCCTTTCCTCTCCAGGTTGCTCCTGGTCAGGGTCTTTATTACAGCAAAAGAAAGCAGACTAAGGCACCATTAATTGCATGCAGCTACTAATCATGTGATCGATCTGTTCATGAGCAAAGAGGACTGATAAGCTCCTAAAAGTCCCACTTGGCCCTACTCTGAGCAATCAGATTTCAGCGTGAGCTTCAGAGGGGTAAAGCCCCATTCAAACCCCAACAGTAGGCCTTTTATACCAGATTGATCCAGAGAGAGCTCAGTGCTGTCCTTTTGAGGTGGATTCAGCCCTGGGAATTAGATTAGACTGTACATGCTAAGGAACTCACCATCTCCCTCAAATAACATCACTAAAAATCAGCCACACACGTTTAGACACACATGCTTAAATTGAAGACAACGGATGAAGACATAGATGAACCATTTTGCATATAATCTAAGACCTCCAGACTGAAACAGTTCTTTCTAATGGAGGTGTAATCTAGTATCCAAATGAGGACAGTCTTTTGTAGAGAGAGGGATGAGGGACAGTGTTCTTAGCCTACTAGAGTCTGGGTTCCTTCAAGGGACTCTTCAGATGAGTACCAGTATGTTCACTTATAAATAATTTTTAATAGATAATTCCATTGAACTCTGATTCATAAGACAAAACTCTTAATACAAAAGTTGTAACACAATTTGCCATGGTGTCCGTATAAAACATTATTTTGTGTCTTGTAAATTGAAAGTCCAACATCCACATAAATAGCAATGACATAGATGACAATAATTTACAGCACAATGATTAAGATTCTGTGTTAAAATAAGGTGTTGTAATAAAAAGGAAAGTGTAATATAAAATTTCAAAGATGAACCACCACTTGCTGCCCTTATAGTTCTGAAGCTCTGGAATTTAAATGCACCTGGTATGTTATTTTATAAGGAAAGGTTTTTTTGTGGTTTCAAAGGCAACATAATGAAATGAACTTGGACATATTTTTCTTTAAAAGGCAGTGAAGCCTGACCTGGGATGCTGTTTTAGGAACAGGATGGATGGTCAAAGGGAAATATACCAACTGGATCTTAACATCGTGGGCTTGCAATTCAGCCATCACCCACTCTTCAATCAAGAACAAGTCCTGTGTGCCAGGCTGCTCCAGCTCTGTGAGTCTTTCCAGGACAGGCAGAAGCAGAGTTTATCTCAACTGCTCTATGAGAAGGTGAGGGGGCCCCACACTTAATACTGGAAGAGGACACTCTTGGAATAGAACAGCTGGCAGAGAACGTTCTCCCTTAATGCTTGAAGGTTTAACCCGTTAGAACAGTGATCTGAGAACAAATTGGAAGGTTTGGCTTGCTGAGGAGACAGCCTCAAGCCTGCCCCACAGGACATTTGCCACAGGTAAAGTGTGGTGATATATTGTGTATCAAATAAAGTAGAGCCAGCCACTAGATTAAACATAGAGGCCAGGCAGTGATGGCACACACCTTTAATCCTAGCACTCAGGAGGCAGAGATCCATCTGGATCTCTGTGAGTTCAAAGCCATCCTGGACTGCATGAGATTGATTCAGTCTAGGAGAGAAACAGGGCCAAGCAGTGGTGGCACACACCTTTAATCCCAGAACTTGGGAATCCCAGTGCTTGAGATCTCATGCTGTTGCTACCAGTATTTGGGAAGCACACATGCCATTAATCCAGCACTAGGAAGGAAGTAATATGGCTGGGCCCAGAAAGGCATATAAGGTGTGAGGGGACAGGAATTACTAGAGCCCCTTTTAGGCTGAGGACTCAGAGGCTTCAGTCACAGGATTCGTGGAGATAGGATCTTGCTTTCCATTCGGCCTGAGGATTCAGTAATGGTGAGAAGTTTCTCTAGTGACATGTTCCTTTGTTTCTCTGATCTCTTTAGCATTTACCCCAACATCTGGCTCTGGGTTTTTATTATAAGACAATTTAGGATTTGTGCAATAGTAAAGCATCCACTAGTCAGTGTTACTTTTGGTCCTATGATGCAAGAAGAGCATTTGAAATTATCATGGTGTCTTAGTTAGGGTTTCTATTGCTGTGAAGAGACACCATGGCCACGGCAAGTCTTATAAATGAAAACATTTAATTGTAGTGGCTTACAGTTCAGAGGTTTAATCCATTATCATCATGACGGAAAGCAAGGCAGCATGCAGGCAGACATGGTGCTAGAGAAGGAGCTGAGAGTTCTTACATTTTGACTCACAGGCAACAGGAAGTGATCTGAAACACTGGGTGTGGCTTGAGCATATCTGAGACCTCAAAGCCCACCTTCATTCACAGTGACACACTTCCTCCAACAAGACCACACCTACTCCAACAAGGCCACACTTCCTAATAGTGCCACCTGCTTTGGGGACCACAAATGGCTTTCAAATCACCACAAATGGCTTTAAGAGGCACCACTTTTAAATCTTGTAATTTAGCATTTTGTATTAAAATAGCATTCTTGAACCTCCTGTGAAACTGAACAGTCTTCTTCTGAGGATGACTAATCTAAGTAGTTATCTATGGACATGATGAAGAGTCATAAATTCTGAAGAAGCATCAGAGATGTATCCACTGATTATTGTGCTGTCTCTCATCTAAGCCTTCTTTGGGTCCCTGGTAACCAAGAATGTTGTTAACTAATGTTCTCTTAGAGAAAAAAAAATTGCAGGTCTCATTCAACTGAGTATGCTTGAAATGAAATAGTATTTCACTAACCGTGAAATGTTGATAGAGCCAGCAGGCATCTCAAAAAGTTGTATATGATCTGTACTTTAATGAATGTCTGCTTGTTAGATACAAGTGTGGCCTGCTGTGGTGGTGCACACCTCTAATTCCAGCTCAGGGAGGCTGAGGGAGGAAATTACTTTCAGTTTGAGACCAGTCTGGGATAGAAAGTAAAACCCTCTCTAAAAAAATACTAGTGCAGGAATCCCAGAACTTGGTTCATCTTTTTGAATTGTATGTTATTGATTGTGTGAGAGAATTTAATAGAAGGGGTAAATAGATTAGTAACATGAGAACAGTCCCTATGAATACCAAAAATTCTATGTTTAGTGCAGTGTGATCATGGTGTTCATGCACAGAGGAGCTGATTCTGAAGTTGATACAGGCCCCTGAGAGTAATTTTATTTACAGGTTTCTACTCTATATGACGTACCTAACAAAATGTTAATCTCATCTCTTTTTTTAAACTTTCTTTTTATATATTCTCTGTGTTTTTCACCTCATGCATCTCAACCCCATTCATTTCCTCATCCCTTCATATCTGCCCTCTGCCTTGCAACCCACCCCCCAAAATAAAATAAAATTTAAAAGGAAAAATCTCATCATGGAAGCTATAGTGTGACATATATACATATATACAGTGTGAGCCAGGCAGTAAACCTTTGTCCATATATCTTTACTTGCAAGTGTTCATTGCAAAGAGTCATTGGTCTGTTTTGAGGCCTCTGCTTCTGCTACAGTACCAATGCTGGGCCCCCACTGGAACTCTTCTTGGATACCCTTTTGTTGCCCTGGGTCCTGGAGATCCTGCAGCTTTGGGTCTGCAGGACTAGCCCCTACACGTGCTCCAGCAGATCATGGATGAGGTGGAAGTTGGGGTGGGCCAACTCATAACTCTGGTTCTGGGCTGGGTAGTTGCAGAGTTGGCCAGCCCGCCAGCTCTCCCCCATCCTCACTCACCACCAGGGTGAGCTCTCCAGCATTGCCCTTGCCAGTTCACCCCTTGAATCAGTGAGCAAGGGGTGGGGCCAGTTCTCCTGCTTACATGTCCTCAGGGTCAGCTCTATTGTGCTGTCCAGGTGAGGTGTAAGCCCCTCTCTCCTGAGTGCTTCAGCCAGTGAGGGGTGGGGAAATTCTGTACAGCCCTGTCCTCTCAGCCCTCAATGGTGTCACGAGCCACGGACATCAACAGAAAGGCCACTGCATCAGAGCCATGAACCCAGACATGGGCCCTGGCAGCAGCCCAGGCCCAGACATCACCATGGCCCTGGGTGACAATCAAGCCACCCACCTCAGCCTGCTCCTCACCTATTTCACCTCTTCAGATATGCCCCTGTCCACAGGGCATGAACCACTCTGTCTCCCATACTGTGGTCATATATTGTGTACCCTAATAAACTTTGCCTGAAGATCAGAGAGACAAAGGAACAAGCCACTGCCATGTCTTACCTCTAGGATTCCACAGCCTGAAAAGCCTCTAGCTGAAAGACCTTTAGTTCCTGTCTTCTCACGCCTTATATTCCTTTCTCCTCTCAGCCTTCCTAGTGCTGGGATTGATGGTGCGCGTGTGTGTGTGTGCGCGCGCGCGCGCGCGCGCGCGCGCGCTTCCCAAATATTGGGATTAAAGGTGTGAGATCTCAAGTGCTAGGATTAAAGGCATGTGGCTCCCAAGTACTGGGATTAAAGGTGTGTGCCACCACTGCCTGGCTCTATTTCTCTTCTAGACTGAGTCAATCTCATGTAGTCCAGGGTGGCTTTGAACTCACAGAGATCCAGATGGATCTCTGCCTCCTGAGTGCTAGGATTAAAGGTGTGTGCCTGGTCTCTATGTTTAATCTAGTGGTTTGTTCTGTCCTCTGATCTTCAGGCAACCATACCACACCATACATACACATCATCATAGTAGTGTCCGGCTGCCTGGCACCGTAAGGTGCTGAGAGGGCTCATGCTTTCTCCTCAGAGCCTGAGGTGGACTGCCCCAGGCTTGCATGTGGGATTTCTTGTCCTGCTTAGTCTGTCATGGTGCTGGGCAGGACCATGCCTCCTCATCATAAAAAGTTCATAATAGTGCCCAGTTGCCTGGCACCTGGTTCCTATTTGATATGGAGATATTGCTGTATTCTTCTCGCAGGCTGGGGCTAGAAAGCCTTTGAAATTATCTCATCTTTAAAACCTTATGTAACAACAATAATTTTTAACTCCATAGAGTACTGCCTACTAATACATTTACAGAGCAGCTTTATTTTTATTGTTCATATTCATGGCCCTGTACATAAAATAAGCTGTTTGAAATCATTGTTTGTCACATATTTCCACATTATAGTCTTACAGATCAATCCTTATTCTATTAACCAAGAAAAATGATCATCCTTTAATCCCAGTACTCGGGAGGCAGAGGCAGGCAGATCTTTGTGAGTTCAAGGCCTGCCTGGTCTACAGAGTGAGATCCAGGAAAGGCACAAAGCTACACAGAGAAACCCTGTCTCGAAAAACAAAAAACAACAACAAAAAAATGATCATTTAAAGGAAACTGATAGTGTCTGGCATTTGACAGACCAAATTTTAGATACTTTTCCATGTATTATTATGACATGTGTGTGTAACTTCTAGCCTTTTATTCTATGTGTAACTTATGGCTATGTCTTGAATAAAATTCAGCTCCAACTTGATGCTTTGTCTCCAAAGGTGATCCTGGTGGCTACCACCGCCATTTCTGTGCTGACTTGAAGAACTGTCTTTACTGTAGCCTGCTGCATATATTTATGTGCATACTCTTATGTGCATAAGGACCATCTCTTCCACTCAGGTGTTAGTCTAGTCTTACCTTGTTTTCATTACTAAACACTTACTAAATTGTGAAAGGTAGGACAAACTACACTCGTGTGATTCTGATGCACACATCTGGACTTAGGTCTCTGCAGATGAGTTAAAGTGGCAGTCACCTGTGTATGAAATACAGCAAAAAACTCTTTTCTTGATTGCAGCTGAAAGCACTGACGGATACTACCAAACTAGCCAGCAAAAACCCAGAAACTAACCAGCTCACCAGAAAATCGTTACAAGATTATTATTGGCAGATAAGGTAGGTTTTGAGTGAGTCCTGCATACATCACACATTTATTAAGCAGATTAGATGGCATGCTGTGCTTCCTTTGGGATATATACAATTTGAAAAATAGAACTTCCTACCCTTTAGGAGATTATAGAAACGTTGCCAGTCTTTCCTGAAGACTCACGTTTGTGTAGAAAACATTTCATAGAACTACCATGAGAAAACACTAGTAGGTTTAAATATGTACTGATGAAAAGTTTCTTGATGAAAAACTTGGCAAACTTTCTGAAGAGAACGTCTGGAGCTGGAAAGTAGAGTAACTGAAAAGGAAAGACGACTTGGTTTAAAAGTAGGTTTGAGCAGACAGAAAAGTCAGTGAACTTAGAGGTAAGAGCTTGGACAGTGCTGAGACTGTGAAACAGAAAATCACAGACTGGGCGACCTGAGAGCCCTTACTTGGACTGACACTCATCCTAGGAGTTCCAAAAGATTGTGACACACCTGAGGAAGCTTGAAGCCATGGTGCAGGAGAATGTGTCAGAGGAGGATACTGACCTAATAGCATGCAGACAGGAAGCAGAAAGAGAGGAAAGGAAAGGGGAAGGTCTAGGTGCAAGATGGAGCCATTAAAGTCATGGTCAAGTGACCAACTTCCTCCAGCAAGGCCCCACCACCAACAGTGGTACAACCAAATTATGTATCCATCCTTTAGTTAAGTTAGACTCCTCATGATCTAGTCACTTAACAGTACCATCCTTGGAGTATCCAAATGGGTTGTTGATAACAGTATTTGGAGATGGGGCCTTTAAAGTTGATTAGGTCCATGGTCAAGGGTGGTGGGTTTTAATGTCTTAATAAAAGGGCTTTTGGGAGTGAGCTCTCTCCACCATGGAGATGATACAGGTTGAATACTGGATGGTATTTCTCTACCCTCAAGTATTTTAAATAATAACAGTCTTTCCCCAGCACCTTCCTAGAAGTAACTGATACTCTGGATTATCCTCATCACAACTTCTCATCAAAATCTCTGGAGATTCTGAGATCTGAAAATATCTGAATTGTTCCTAAAGTCATGGCTGCAGGGCTGCTCAAATAGAACTTAAAACTTACGGGAGGACACCATTGTATCAGAGCGAATAAAAGCATTCACTGGTTTACACTGTTTGATCATAAATAGTAGAGTACCAACCAGAAATGATCGAAGTTTCACATAGATAGCAGAAACATCACTAAGATGCAAGGGCTCCCAGCCCCTTTCTTTACTGTCCCTTTCTTCCAGCATCTTTTGTCAATTCCTTTTGGATCTCTCTGACTCCTCAGATATGAGATTTCCCTTTTTCCAGAAAGCCCATTTTAGCAGAGTGCTTTTGAATAGTGATTAAAAACCTTTGCAGAGTCCATTTCTATTGGGTTTTCTGTGGATAAAAGAAATGCATCCTAAGATAGAGGTTCCAGATGTGGGCTAAGTAGGAGGAGCAGATCGCTTCAGTCCAGTATGTTCTTCTGCAGTGTTCCAGGTGACTTACAGTTCTAACCTAGCAGCCCAGTCTTGGTCTGCAATTATTTTCACAGTGACACAAAGCGGCTGTATGAGGCAGAAAGGGAAAAGGACCACTCCCTACTGCACAGTGTTTTACAGACGTGGAAACAGATGAAATCTCTCCGGCGAAAGCAAGGGTTTACAAGCACCCCAGTAAAGCTGCAGTTTTATAGGTAAGTGGTCACTCTGTTTGTGTCCATTGGTCTCTGAGGAAGTGCCTGTGATTATGGAGAATTCACACTTTCTGGGAAAAGATGTAGAGGAAACATAGTTATTTCATGTACCCGGTAAAGGCCTGTGTCTTGAATAAATAAACAAATCTTACAAATCAGCTAGAAGGTAGCTTGAATTGAAAGTGGCCAAAGGGTTTGGACAGATGCACCCCAGGAGGTAAGTGGATGGGAGATGAATACATGAAAATATGCTTAGCAACATGCCAGAGAGAAATGGCACATTAAAGCCACAGAGAAACATTATTAACATACCTGTCCAAATGGCTAAACACAAAAAGTCATTAACAGATGCTGCCAAGGATGCTGGGGAGCAAAAATCTCCACTTGTTGCTGAGGGACACAGAAGTGGTCTGGCACTTCCTCACAAAGTTGAATGTGGACCCCAATCATAACTCCATATTTAAAATATGGTGAAACATATTTTAAATAATTAGATTGAGTCATAAAAGTGCATCTACTATATGGGAATTCTAATTTGGGAATCATGTAAGCTGTTTATGAACTCCAGAGAAGTAACTAGGTCCCTCTTAACAACTCTTTGTCCTGAGTCCATCTTTTTCAAACTGGTAAGGGTGAGTTGTTTCAGGCAACTAGGGAAGGCACGTTGCCCTGCTATGCAGTAGCTTTTAACAAAAGCGCTTCTGACAGTTTCTAAACCCAAACCCAGCTTGGAATTTCATCTTAACCTCCCAAATCAATTCGAGCTCGAACTTGCTTTTAGTCTTTTAAACCACTTGACATACCCATGTACCATGAACTCCAAAGGATAGCCACAGATACCACAAGGCTATTCAGAATTGTGGTGTTGAGCACATAATATGTGTTCCTCAAATCTTGTTTCCACTGCTTTGAACTCCAGTCCTACCAGCGGCCTTCAGTGTGGGCTCTTCCTAGCATTAAACAGATTTGGGCTGGGATTTACCACAGTGCTCTTGCTTTGAAACTCCTGAACTAAATCCTAGAGTGTCAGTAACTAGGTTGGTCCTAGCAGGGCTTAGCTCCAGTGATCCTAAAGTATCATTCAGATCAACTAGAAAAGCAGCATGTTCAGTGCTCCTGAGAATTCTTTTTCCTGGACAACTTTACCCTACTTGTACGACCACCCGACCTAGTCCTGGTAGATCCTAACTAAACAAGATTGTAGCCACTTTTCCAGAAAAGACAACTTGTGACAAGGAAGCTTGGTGCCCATATGCTGTCTCCTTCTTGAGTTTTGCTTGGGGCACAGAATCTGATGTTCCCTAATAATATTCCTAAGTGAGGTAGTTGAGTGAACAGCTGGATGTATGTTAGAAATAAAAATGTGGAAGCCGGTAGCTTAGTTTTAACTACTAATGCCACCAGTGTCCATGATACTCCTTAAGGAAAGGGGAGACAGTGAGATTAGGAGAGGCTCAAGAACAGATACTTGAGAAACAGCTTTAAGTGGCTTAGAGGAGGAGAGACCAAACACAAGGCAGAGGAACATCAGTGAGCACTTTATGTATGTACAGTAGGAAAGAAGGTCTGACCACGATGAATGCTTCGGAGATACTGATTGGCTTTCTGACATGGAGGAGATGACAGTCTCAGCTAAAGCATGTTTTATAAAGTAGCACTGGCTGACATGAACTAGCAGGAAGTTGAAGAGAAAGCTGGTCATCTCATTCAGGCTAGAAACTCACCTTGTCAAGTGTGAGCATCACTTCATTCAACTTAGAGAGACCTGGGCTGGTGAGATGGCTCAGTGGGTGACAGCAGATGCTGCCAAATGTGACAACCTGAGTTCAGTCCCCAGGACCCATATGGTAAAAGGAGAACTGACTCCTGAAAGTTGTCCTCTGGCCTCTACATGCGTGCCAGGGTGTTCCTTCCTGTTGTATCCAGAGTCCCCAAAGACCACCAAGAGATCAAATCCATACAAAAGCAAAGAGTCTTTTTAATGTGAGTTAACTCAGGCCTCTCCATCTTTCTGACACAGCAGCAGAGCAGGAGAGATCCAGAGTAGCAATGGGGCAGGATTTTTATAGGGAGATTTTGGGGTCTACAGACTGCATAATAACAGGCTCAGGATTGGTGTACCTCCCATTCAGAGGTGCTGTCCTTGGCTTAATTAGTCAGCTTGCAGCTGCAGGAAAGCTCTTATCTCTTACAGTGGTTGCTGTGGTTACTACATTTTTCTTTATTATGAACTGGTTAGTTGTAACTATTCATTTTTAACTTTTACCATGTGGGGACATGCTGTGGGATGTTCTGTATGCTGTGAATATGTGTTGCTCTGATTGGTTGATAAATAAAACGCTGATTGGCCAGTAGCCAGGCAGGAAGTATAGAAGGGGCAAGCAGATGAGGAGAATTCTGGGAAGAGAAGGGCTGAGTCAGGAGTCGCCAGCCAGACACAGAGGAAGCAAGATGACAGGGCAGAACTGAAAAAAGGTACCAAGCCACGTGGCTAAACATAGCTAAGAATTGTGGGTTAATTTAAGTGTAAAAGCTAGTTAGTAATAAGCCTGAGGTAATGGCCATACAGTACATAATTAATATAAGCCTGTCTGTGTTTATTTGGGTCTGAGCAGCTGCAGACCAGGTGGGACACAGGGAATCTTCCAACTGCAGGGACATCTGGTGGAGTTTTTGTTTTTTTTTTTTAACTAGTGCTAGGCCCAAGGTCAGGGGCTCAAGGGCCCATTGTGCTGTGCCAGGGGCCTACATCCTGTTGGGTCTTTTGTGTAGCCTGCCATGGCTGCAGAATGGCCAAGGCAGGGGTCTGGGCAAGGGCCTGGGTTCCTCAATGTGTATGGGCCACTCACCCCTACCTAAATTAATAAATATATGAAAATATATATGTATATTTCATATATAGACACATATATGTATACACACACACACACACACACACACACACACACGTACGTACTTTTTAAAAGGTAGAGAGAAACTGTCTGAGCCGCTTGCTACCAGCTACTGTATCCAAACCACAACACTGGTAAATACAGGGAACTCAGGTTCACGCAGATATGTCTTCACTTATGTTCTCTGTTGGTTACTACTACCTGGAGGGATTCAAATCACTAAGAAGTGCTTAAGATGAGAAAGTGTGAGAAGATGAATGCAAGCCACACAGGGGAGACCCTACACTTATAGACTAACCAGAATCTTGTCATTTTCCAAATGGTCCAGAATAAAAAGGAGTCCACAAACCCAAGTTCACTCTACCTCAATAACTGTCCCAAAGGGATTCTAGATTGAATAACCTCAGGACACATGACTAATGACACCCAGTCTCTAACTTACTAATAACACTGGTTCTCCAAATTACTGTCCATTAGAATCACCTGGGACTTGTAACAACCACTGTTCCCATTTAATTGGTATGGTGCATGGTCTGAGCCCAGGAGTCTTAAAATTGAATTTCCCTAAGTAATTTAATATGTTATAAAGTTTGAGCCATTGCATTGAAGTACAATAAGTCAGCTGATTCTATATTGATGGCTGTGAGTCAGAGAAAAAAAATAATGGCTATCCTTTGTATTACTGCGAATGTTTGGCTGTGCACTTTACTTAAAAAACGCCAACTGCATTCGGCCTTCACATCCACCTGACTCTCAGATGAGAGCAGGCCTAGAGTGCTCCAGTCGTTTGTCTGAATTTTGTAGTGCTGCTAATGAGCCTGGGTTCAATACATGTACCCTGGTCTCAAGCCTGGACTGGTACTATACGCAGTGGTATCCCTGTGTTCTGTTTCAGAAGGACAAAGCATGTAATCCTTTAAACAGTTCTACTAGGATATACTTCACAGTGTGTCAATTTTTAAATCTATTCCAGAGTCTTAGAGCGCTTACATCACCCCAAAAGAAACCACCTTCCTGTTTGTGATCATTCCTCACATGTGTGGCTAGGTTTCATTTCTTCTGTGACTGCATCTTACTGAGGAATTGCTGGGTCACATGGTAATAACCTGGTTAGCATTCTGAGGAGCCTCCAGACTGCTTTCCAGAGTAGCTGTGCCCTTTTAAACTCTGAACAGAGCATACATTGTCCCAAACAACTCCCTTCCTAAAGCTTAAAAATAAAAACTGAAACTTTGAACTGAAAAGCACAAAACCCCCCAGTCAAGAAGATTCAGCTCAGTTACTTTCTGAAAATGTTCCAGAGAAGTGGAACTTCACTGAATTGTAGTAGTGCCCACTGCCCATGGCTGTGAGAACTGAGTCGATGTGTATCAAGTACTTAGGGCACACATGCTCAGTAAGTACTGGGAGTTAACCAATGCCGACGGTAGCAGAAACAGTCGTGGTACTGTGAGCTCCTTGCTGTTAGCGCATCAGCCCCAGAGAGAGCTGGGATGTGTACCCGCTATCCCTCCGGTCACCGACCTCTACACCAGGTCTTGTTTGCATAGCTTAAACCACAAGAGACAAAAACAAGATTCCAGACGCAGGACCTTCAGTTTGCATTATCCCCGTTCTCCTGGCTGCTTTTCTCACCTGAGGAGAGATGGCCTTTGAAAAGGCTACAAATGCTGGTGGCAGATTTACCGATGAGGAAGAAACCGGTGAAGATGGCAGAAAAGCTTAGGAAGTTGGTTTTTTTTTTTTTTTAATTTATCTCTAACAATTCCCGAATACCTACATTACTTCTGCTCTAAACAATTTTATTTATTGTTAATTAGGATAAAAATGAACACATGGGATGAGCAGAACCAAGCAGAAATGTCAGGAGTATCTGGGGAAGAGAGTAAAGAAACGCCATTTCAGAATGAAGACACACGGGAGGTATGTAGTGTGCACGATGACCCCCGGCTGTCTTAACTCTTGGAGGCTTTCATTGCTTGGTACGTGCTTCTTGGTACGTGCAACAGATACCAGACAAATGCAAGTGAAAACAGTTTACATGGTAAATTATACGCCCTTCTGTTTTTGGTTTCCAGAGACTCCCCTATCCAGCTCCAGACCCGGAAGGAATGGAAGTGGAAAAAATAAAGCCAATCACGCTGGTGCCACAGCTTTCTTTCACAGCAGAATTAACAAACATATCCAAGTGTTCACTGTAAGCACCTCAGCGAGCTGTT
>CABHPH010159742.1:20343-71462 GCA_902168325.1 Peromyscus nudipes
CCCAGGCTGGCCTCGAACTCACAGAGATCCGCCTGGCTCTGCCTCCCGAGTGCTGGGATTAAAGGCGTGCACCACCATTATTTATATTTTTATAATTTGCATTTATATCTTAAATCATTCTCTGAGATCCTCAAAGCCTATAAGCTGTCATATCCTCAGATCTTTTTTAGACCCATATTTAAGCCTTTATGACTTATTTAAACTTTTATATCTTAGAACATTTTCTTAAAAATGAGTTAACAAGCTGGCTATAGTCTTGCAGAAGGATCTGGTTGTCTGATGCTGCCAACCTGACAGTTATAGCTAGCCTAGCCATCAGTACTATCAGAGATCTGAGAAGGATAAATTATAACTGAGTGCAGGCCAAGCAGCTTCCAGTTCTATAAATGACAGGGACCAGTCCACACCCAGGTCTTCATAGCATTGGAGGCACAAGTATCGGAAAAGCAACATCTTCTTTGGCCATCAGGCCCATAAGGCAGAGTTTTTCCTGTGGAAGAGGGACACGGGAAGACTGATCTTACTTTGTCTAGGCAAAAGAGGTGCAATCAATTCTAGTGTCCTGCTGCTTGTCCACAGTCTGGGCCAGGCCTGGCAGCAGGCGTTGCATTGGGGGCATCTTGCCCTGTGGTCAGCGTTGCCATAGTCCAGGTGGAAACATTATGGTACCCCCCTTGTACATAATCTTCTTTGGAGACCTTGGGTCATTGCTAGGATCTGGAAGTCTGTCTGATATAATAAGCTTTTAGATCAACATTTTAAATGCCATATTCTGCAGATCTCTGAAGTATGAGGGCTGTCCAGGTATATCTGAATAGACAAACTTTGTTTCTTGTTACTTGTTTTAAGCTCAACCCTGAAAACATATACAAGGGACTAAGTAAAGCTTATCCCTGTAATTAATTACATCAGTACTTAGCATGACTACAATTAAAGAACTTGATTATTTATGGTTGACTATTTACTTACATTCTCTAACAATCTACAATAAGTAGCCTTAAAAGCAATGATTTTTGAAATGAAGCTCTTTTAGTATCAAATACAGGTTCAGTAAAGAAACCAAAATAAAATATCAATATAAAACATTTATATGACTCAGTTTATCCAAATAGCTTAAGCTTAACAAATTTAGCAAAGACAAGGAGGCTAGACAACATTCTTAAGTCTGAATAGACCTTGAGTAAGGAAAAACATTCTCCAAGTCACTGGTTCTCAGCTTTCTCAATGCTATTTCATAACTGCAGTTTTGCCATTGTTGAATCTCAGTGCAAACATCTGACATACAGGTGGTCCTAGGCTACCCCTGTAAAAACAATTTTTTAATCCCCAAAGGGTGAAAACTCATGGAGTCAGAAGATGTTCCAATCCCTTTGCCTAGGTCATTGTCTTGCTGCATCACAAGAAATGAATATCCCAGTTCCTGGTTAGTATTTGGTGCTTATAGCTGTGACCCTAATTTTTAGCCTTTTATTTTAAGTCCAAATATTAACAATATAGAGCATTTTATAAACTTAAAATGTCCCGTGGCCTTATAAATTTAAATATTTTAAAAACTGTTTTTAAAAAGATTAAGATCTCTCAAATTTCTTTCTGCAATATCAACAATAAAGTTCCTTCTTTTACTTTAAGTGGGAGAAAATATGGCATAACACAGTCTGTATAAAGTAAAATCAAGCTCCAGAGTGCAAACAATCCTAAAGTTCAGTATCTGGGATTCATTTATAATCTTTTGGTTCTGTTACTTAGAGGCTTGGATCATTTCTTTGGCCCTGTTCTTGGCAGCATATACATAGCCTGCCTTCTAGATCTCAGCCTGCTCCATTTCATTGTGGCTGGTGCTTCTGGTGACTCTTACCTGGGTGACTCTTAAATTACAAAGTTTAGCTGCCAGAGCAAGGTACAGTTTTGTGTATCAAAGCAATTGAGGTGCAGCTTTAATATTTATCAAACACCTTATTTATTAAACACATGTAGCCATCTATTTAAATTCTCTAGAAGCTTGCTGTTGAACACTTGGCAAAGACATAAGTACCTAGGTGTAAATCCCTGTGTTAGCTTTTGTTAATCGGAATAGATCTTTATAACCTTAGGAAAAGATGGCTGCCAAAAGCCATGTGGTTGCTGTTTAAAACATGTTCTTCTAAACAATAGTTACATGTACATATACACACAGTTGAATCCAAGTTATATTCATACATATAGGGCTAAATCCAAGTCATAAACATGTCTATATACATAAATGTATGTATCTCTATGTTTAACATAAACATTTTTGTTTGTTTGTTTGTTTTCGAGACAGGTTTCCTCTATATAGTTTTGGTGCCTGTCCTGCATCTCACTCTGTAAACCAGGCTGGCCTCAAACTCACAGAGATCTTCCTGGCTCTGCCTCCCAAGTGCTGGGATTAAAGGTGTGTGCCACCACCGCCCAGCCTAACATAAATATTTTGTAGTGAAGAATCACTAGCTATTTTTAAAATGAAGAAAATCAACCAGAATTAACCTAATGAAGACAAATTTCAAATTCAGTATTTGCAAGTATGAGAAACCATAACCAACATAGTTCATATCCCCTCTGGCCTTTTATAATTTTTTTTAAACAAAGAAATTTTATCAAAGTCTTTCTTGTGGTTTCCCTCAGTAGTCTAAATATATTGTATGGCTATAGTATTTTAAACAAGGACAGAATACATGCATATACCATAACAAGAACAATTCTAAAATTTGTATCAACAATTGTACCAACGTGAAGCATCTGAAACTAGCAGTAGTTTTTTTAATAATAATAAATTGAATCAAAATTATAAGCATATATATGCATAATTAAATCCATCTCATATATATAGCTATATATATATAGAGAGAGAGTTAAGTTTAAGCCACATATGTGTGTATATATATATATATCTTAAACAGTTTAATTTAATTTAATTATAAGCCCTTTGTCATAAGCTTAAAGCCAAATTTTCTTATAGATTATGTATTTAAACCATATCTCATGACTTATTTATAAGTCCTGAGATAAAAGCTTATAGTATAATTTTAAAATATTATTATTATTTACCTTTATTATATCAGACTCAATGACCAGAGCATCCAGAGGTAAATTTTAAGTTTGAGCAGTAAATAAGGGCTGCAGCCAGTATATATTGAACATAGTTGACTTATACATTTAGAAATAAGCATTTAGTGGCCACCTTCATGCATTCAAACCAGACAAAACTTTTTTTACTTTTTTTAGCTGAATTTTTAGGCGGGGGACTGGTGGGGAGGGGCAGGCCGTTCCTGCTTTCCTGATGGGGCTGCTCCCTCACTGTTTGACCCTGGTGTTTCCTGTGCAGCTTCGGAGCATGTGCCATTTCTGTCGGGATCTAAAAAATTATCATCCAGGAGAAGCAGCTGGCAGTGCCTGGCCTCGTAGTCTGTTCTGCCTTTCCCTGCTGGGCTCCTCCTTGGTTTCCGGAGACTGTGGTATCTGCAGCGGGGAGGGGCGGTCCTCTCCCTGGCTGCAAGTGAAAGGACCAAGCAGACACCATAACAGGCTGCTCAGTCTTCTCTCAGAGATCAGGCCTCAATTTCAGTTTCCTGAGACTTGAGCAAGCAGTTTCTGGGAGGGCCATGAACAAAAGACATAGTCCTTGCAGTAGCTCCATTTCTGCACGTACTCTGACTGCTCAAGGTTCAGCCAGTTGTTTACTGTCTGGGACCCCTCACCAACTTAGAGCTACGTGCATGGGTCAATGTGAATGTGCAAGGCCAGCCAGCCTCCATGGCAGCTCAAGGACAAAGCCTGGGACTTGTCCAGTCCTGCCCCAAATGATAACTGTAACCCCCAACCATTAAATTCAAAGGTTACACACCCTCACCCAGTCATATGATGCCAAGGTTTGTACCAATCTGCGGTTTTTCCCTTTAAAAACTCCTCACCCTGAGAGCTCAGGGCCGTCCTCCTCCACCCGCTGAGTGTTGGAAGTGGACCAAGCCTGGGCTTGCTTGTTATCAATAAACCCCTGTGTGTTTTGCATTGGATATCGGCTCTGTGGTGGTCTTGCTCAGGGGTCTAGTGATGTGGCCACGACACAGGGCGCTTCACAGACTGGAGCCCGTTCAATTGCCTTGAGGAGCCTGGACTCCTGAGGTGGCAAAGGACAGGGGAGGGTGGCAAAAACTACCTTTACTTTCCTGAAATCCTGGAAATGAGAAAACAAAACCTGAAAGGGGCCTGAGGCTTCAAGGACCCTTGGCCCAGGGTAAACATTAATTTATTGACAATCATCACAAGGAGACTGACAACAGGTGACAGGACAAACAGAATAAACAAGACATTCAGAAGGAGGAATGAATGTCTTCCACAGGGAGCTCAGGATCCCAACCAGTCCTGAAGGGCTGCAGATAAGTAGCCCAACGGCCGGAAGACGGCTTGAAGCATCCTCCGTCCCCTCCAGTTCAGAGGTCATTGGTGCGTCCACCTATTGAGCTCCAGTCTGTCCAGACACTAGATACCAGAACCAGAAACTTACCGATTGGCCAACACCAGTAGAATAAGTTTGCCAGAGACTTGGGTGCCCCCTGCCCAGAACCAGTATTGCAAGAGATCCCGGGTTTCAGCACCAATGTTGGGTCCCAGGTCTCTTGCAATAATGGGCAACAGACCACCAAAGTCTATTAAACCAGAAGCAAATTTTATTTCAGACAAATTAACAAAATTAAAAAATAAAACACTGAGGGGCACAAAAGCTTATCAGCTAGCTGAGACCACAGCCAATGTTGGAATTCTGAGGCTGTGGCCATGGAGGTGGGTCCTGGCCCCCTTTTATAGTATCAGGCACGAGTTGCATGCTAAGAGTGATGTAGAAACATCAGGCATGGGATGCATCCTATAAGTCACGTAGAAACAACTATTAAAAGGTAACTTTAGTCCAGACAGTTGTTGGCTATAAAAGGCAATGGGGTTAAAAGTTAACCCCTGACTGTTGACAGAGGAGCTGGCTGTAAAGCAGACAGCCATTGTTAGCAGTTAACCTTTAGAGCTGATGACTGTCAGTTTTCATCTCTTAAGCTTATAATTTTATATTTCTATATTCCTGGACCCTTCAAGAGAAGAACAGTATCTCCTAGACAGAAGAGGTGGAGCACAGTTCCTTATGCGTCAGTGTGGGCTTTGCATGGTGACATCTTGTTTAAAACAGAATGGTACGGGCAAGGGTAACCTCATGGAAGACAAGCCCCACTAACACAACCTCTAGCCTAGTGATCAAGGTCACCAACAACTGTGACATGTTGTGCTGACAGTACATACCTTTGGCACAAGAGGATGGAAACTGACACCTGGAATAATTCGGATGACTCTCCAGAGAATCATGCCAAGAAAAGCCAGTCCCCAGAGGCCATGTGCAGAAGAGTCTTGAAGATAGAAAACCATAGCAATTGAGAGAAATTAGTGATTGCCACAGTTTAAGGAGGATCTGCGAAGGGAAAGGAACGGTTGGGGCCATAAAGAAGACCCCGAGGGGTCTTTGGACAATGGAAATCATCTGTATCCTGATTGTAGCTACAGTTTCTAAAGCATCACCAGAGGGCATG
Organism: Peromyscus nudipes; assembly: GCA_902168325.1. NCBI lineage: Eukaryota > Metazoa > Chordata > Mammalia > Rodentia > Cricetidae > Peromyscus > Peromyscus nudipes. The sequence continues at coordinate 25,926 of CABHPH010159742.1, forward strand.
GTGACTCTCACTCAGGCGATAGAGAATGGGCAGGTCTATGTGAGTATGATCAGTCTTGTTTATACAGTAAGTGCTAGGCCAGCAGGTCTACATAGTGACACCTGTTCTAAACTCAACACTAACAATGACACCTAAGGTGTTATTGACATTGGTCAAGAGCTGCATGAGAGGGCGTACCTCTGCAGTTCCCACACTCCAGAGGCCAAGGCAGGAGGATTGTGAGTTTGAGGCCAGCCTGGTCTATATAGAAAGATCTTACCTCAGCAAAACAATGGAACAGAACAATGCTACCACTGGGAGAAATGAGTAAATGTCCCCTAAGCTCTCTCTAAACCTTTTCTTACAAACGCATGCCATGTGTAGTTACTTCAAAATGAAAGCCTGAAAAGATAACCTAGATTTCATTAAAAATGCAAAACAGATGTGTAAGCATTCTGTACGTCATCAGCAGGCGACTGCATCCCAGCCTAAAAGCAGACGTGCACTCCCACGCGTTTTCTCTCTGCACTCACCCTCCGCGCAGTCTCTCTGTCTCTCTGTCTCTGTCTCTCTCTGTCTCTCTCTCTCTCCTTCTCTTAATAAAGCTCTAAAAGGTATCCTTGGGTCCTGTCGTGACTGTGACCTTTCCACAAGGTAGCCGTGGCCAGCCACAAGCGCCGCCGTATACCCTTACAAGATGAAAGCACACAAAGACAAACAAAATAAAAGGAAAATATTTGCCCACAATGAATGCAGGCCTAATTGACTCTGTAATTGGAAGAGTCCCATATATCAAGGGCAACCCAGATTTTGATCAGGTGAGACAAAAAAGGAGGTGAAAGCCACTAATGACCCTGAAAAGTCACGCAGTGTCATTCATGACGTCATAGCTTCATTCTTGGTTACAGGAACACAAGTCACAAGAATGTATTTTTAAGGATTTACTTTAGGTTGTCACTTGTGTTTTTGAACTTAGCCATTCTGACAGGTGTAAGGAATCTCAGTCTTGGGCATATACCCAAAGGATGCTCCATCATACAAGGACACTTGCACAACTATGTTCATAGCAGCTTTATTAATAATAGCCAGAAACTGGAAGCAACCTAGATGTCCCTCAACTGAAGAATGGATAAAGAAAATGTGGTACATATACACAATGGAGCATTGAGTAAAAAAAACAATGACATTAAGAAATTTATTGGTAAATGGATGGAACTAGGAAAGATCACCCTGAGTGATGTAACCCACACCCAGAAAGATAAACATGGTATGTACTCAGTCATAAGTGGATATTAGCCATAAAGCAACGGAGAAACATGCTACAACCCACAGACCCCGAGAAGCTAAGTAACAAGGAGGGCTCAGGTGGGGAGGCATGAATCTCACTGTGAAGGGGAAATAGAATGGACATTGCCAGTGGATGGGGGGAGGGGCTGGAAGGGGCAGTGGGGATGGGGACAGGAGGGATCAGGTGCGGGGAGGTTGGAGGGAGAGAGCACTGGGAGAGACAGCTGGAATCCGGGGGCATCTCTGGGAAGAGCTAGAAACTTAGAGCAATGGAAACTCTCAGGAATTTATGAGGGTGACCCTAGTTAAGACTCTGAGCAATGGGGATACAGAGCCTGAACTGGCCATCTTCTGTAACTAGGCAAGACTTCTAGTGGAGGGACTGGGACACCAACCCAGCCACAAACCCCCTGACTGACAACTTGTCCTGCCTGCCTACAAGATGTGCTGGGGTAAAGATGGCACAGAAATTGTGGGGATGACCAACTAATGACTAGCCCAGCTGAAGACCCATACCCTGAGAGGAAGCTCACCCCTGAGGGCCAGGGGCAGGATACCCCAGAGGCCTAGGATAGAATCAAACAGGACTGGCAAAAAAAAAAAATCAATATAATGATCCCAAATGCATTCTGGTATTCTCATAGATTGATGTCTAGCCCAACTGTCATCAGGGAGGCTTCACCTAGCAGCTGATGGGAACAGATACAGAGACCCATCAATGTTCATGAGGGAGATTGGTCTGTAATTCTCTTTCTTTGTTGCATCTTTGTGTCATTTGGGTATCAGGATAACTGTAGCCTCATAAAAAGAATTTGGCTATGTCCTTTCTGTTTCTATTGGAATTAGCTCTTCTTTGAAATTCTGGTAGAATTCTGTGCTGAAACCATCTGGCCCTGCACTTTTTTTTGGGGGGGGGGGCTTTTATGACTGCTTCTATTTCCTTTGGGGTTATAGGTCTATTTAAATTGTTTATCTGGTCTTGGTTTAATTTTGGTATATGATACCTATCTAGTAAATTGTCCATTTCTTTTAGATTTTCCAATTTTATGAAGTACAGGCTTTTGAAGTATGACCTAATGATTTTCTGGATTTCCTTGGTGTCTGTTGTTATGTCCCCCTTTTCATTTCTGATTTTGTTAATTTGGATATTCTCTCTCTGCCTTTGGTTAGTTTGGATAAGGGAGTTTGTCTATCTTGTTGATTTTCTCAAAGAACCAACTTTTTGTTTCATTGATTCTTTGTATTGTTCTCTCTGTTTCTATTTTGTTGATTTCAGCCCTGAGTTTGATTATTTTCTGCCATCTACTCCTCCTGGCTGAGTTTGCTTCTTTTTGTTCCAGATCTTTCATATGTGCTGTTAAGTTGTTAGAGTGAGATTTCTCCAAATTCTTTATGTAGGCATTTAGTGCTTTGAACTTTCCTTTTAGCACTGCTTTCATAGTGTCCCATAAGTTTGAGTATGTTGTGCATTTTCATTGAAATCTAGAACGTCTTTAATTTCTTTCTTTATTTCTTCCTTGACCCGGTGGTGATTCGGTTGAGAGTTGTTCAGTTTCCATGAGTTTATAGGCTTTCTGCAATTTGTGTTGTTGAACTCTAGCTTTAAGCTATGGTGATCTGATAAGATACAGGGGGTTAATCCAATTTTTTGGTATCTGTTGAGATTTGCTTTGTAATTGAGTATATGGTCAGTTTTAGAGAAGGTCCCACGAGGTGCTGAGAAGAAGGTACACTCTTTTGTGTTTGGGTAAAATATTCTACAGATGTCTGTTAAGTCCATTTGAGTCATAAAATCTGTTAGTTCCCTAATTTCTCTGTTAAGTTTCTGTCCATTGGTGAGAATGGGATGTTGAAGTCTCCCACTATTAGCCTGTAGGGTTTGATGTGTGATTTATGCTTTAGTAATGTTTCTTTTACAAATGTGGGTGCCCTTGTATTTGGGGCATAAATGTTGAGAATTGAGACTTCATCTTGATGGATTTTTCCTGTGATGAATATGAAATGTCCTTCTCCATCTCTTTTGATTGATTTTATTTTGAAGTCTGTTTTGTTAGATATTAGGATAGCTACACCAGCCTGGTTCTTAGGACCATTTGATTGGAAAATCTTTTCCCAACTCTTTACTCTGAGGTAATGTCTATCTTTGAAGTTGGGGTGTGCTTCTTGTATGCAGCAGAAGAATGGATCCTGTTTTTGTATCCATTCTGTTAGCCTGTGTCTTTTTAAAGGTGAATTGAGTCCATTGATATTAAGGGATATTAATAACCAGTGATTGTTAATTCCTTTTATTTTTTGGTTTTGGTGGTGGTGGTGGTAGTGGTAGTAGTGTGTGTGTGTTTCTTTTCTTTGGAATTTTCAGGTGTGAGATTATCTATTGCCTATGTTTTCGTGGGTGCAGCTAACTTCCTTGGGTTGGAGTTTTTCTTCTAGTACTTTCTGTACAGCTGAATTTGTAGATAGGTATTGTTTAAATCTGGTTTTGTCATGGGATATCTTGTTTTCTCTGTCTATGGTAACTGAAAGTTTTGCTGGGTATAGTAGTCTGGGTTGGCATCCGTTGTTTTTTAGTGTATACAAAATGTCTGTCTAAGGACTTTTTGGCTTTTAGAGCATCCATTGAGAAGTTGGGTATATTCCTGATAGGTCTGCCTTTATATGTTACTTGGCCTTTTTCCTTTGCAGCTCTTAATATTCTTTAGTTTGTATGCTTAGTGTTTTAATTATTATGTGGTGAGGGGACTTTTTTTTTTCTGGTCCAGTCTATTTGGTGTTCTGTAAGCTTCTTGTACCTTCATAGGCATGTCCTTATTTAGGTTGGGAAAGTTTTCTTCTATGATTTTGTTAAATATATTTTCTGTACCTTTTATTCTTAGGTTTGGTCTTTCGTGGTGTCCCAGATTTCCTGGATGTTTTGTGTTAAAATTTTTTTGAATTTAACATTTTCTTTGACCAATGAATCTGTTTCCTCTATCGTATCTTCAACATCTGAGATTCTCTCTTCCATCTCTTGTATTCTGTTGGTTATCCTTGCATCTGCAGTTCCTGTTCACTTACCCAGATTTTCCATTTCCAGAATTCCCTTGGTTTGTGTTTTCTTTATTGCCTCTATTTCAATTTTCAAGTCTTGAGCTGCTTCCTTTACCCATTTGATTATTTTTTCTTGGCTTTCTTTAAGGGATTTATTGATTTCTTCCAATTTTTTGTTTGTCTTTTCCTCAATTTCTTTAAGGAAATTTTTCATCTCCTCTTTAAGGGCCTCTATCATCTTCATAAAATTATTTTTAAGGTCATTTTCTTCTGCTTCATCTGTGTTGGGATGTTCAGGTCTTGCTGTTGTAGGATCACTGGGTTCTGGTGGTGTCATATTGCCCTTTATATTGTTGAATGTATTCTTACACTGGCGTTTACCCATCTGTTCTTCCAACTAGTGTAGATGGTGCTTGTGCCTATAGGGGCTGCTGTTCTTCCAATTGGTGTGAGTGGTGCTTGTGCTTACAGGGAAGGTCTGCCAATGTTGCTGGAGAGGGCTGTTCTTGGGGAGGATGCTGGAGTAGGTGTGGCTGGGTGGCAGAGTGGGTCTTGTGGGAAGAGAGTCCAGTGGGTAGCAGGGGTGGTGGTACAGCCTGACCACAGGTCTCTCACCTGCTGGCCAGCTGCTGGGGACTGCACCAGGGAAGTGGAGGTCCACCAAAGTTGGGGGCAGGGCCCAGCTGCCTTGCTGGGGCTGAGATAGGGGGAAGGTAGCACGGGATATGCCCTGGGGTTTAAGGCCTAGAGATTGGGGCAGTTTAGCTGGGAGACCAGTCACTCACCTGTTCTTCCAACTGATGTAGGTGGTGTTTGTGCCTATAAGGGCTGCTGATGTAGTAGGGGATGGTTGGCCAAGGGGAGGATGATGAGGTTGGTGGGTTTGGGTGGCGGAGTGGGTCTTGTGGGAACAGAATCCAGTGGGTGGCAGCAGTGGTGATGCAAACTACCCAGGATCTCTCACCTGCTGGCCAGCTGTTGGGGTCTGTACCAGAGCAGTGGGGTTCCACCAGAGCAGTGGCACTGAGCATGGACTGTGCCCTGGGACTTAGGGCCTGGAGGTTGGGGCAGTTCAGCTGGGAAACCAGTCACTTACCTGTTCTTCCAAGTGGTGTGGGTAGACCTGCCTTGATTTTAACATTTTCTTTGACCAAGGTATCCATTTCTTCTATCTTGACTTCAATGCCTGAGATTCTCTCTTCCATCTTTTGTTTTCTATTGATAAGGCTTGCCTCTAAGGTTCCTGTTTGAGCTCCTAAATTTTTCATGTCCAGATTTCCTTCAGTTTGGACTTCAAGATTCCATTTCTACTTTTATGTCTTAAACAGTTTTTTTCATTTCATTCCACTGTTTGTTTATATTTTCATAGATTTCATTAATGGGTTTATTCATATCCTCTTTAAGGTTCTTGAGCATTTTCATAAAAGCTATTTTGAAATCCTTGTCTGTTGTTTAGCTGTATTGTATTTTTTCATGGCCTACTGTAGTAGGGTTGCTGGGCTCCATATTGTCTTTGCTGTTACTGTATTTTTCTGCGGGTGATCTGGGTTTGGGATGATTGTAATTCTAGGTACTGATATTCTGTCTCATGTTTGCTGAGTGGGGGTTCCATTCTTTGGTTTCTGTTGCCCTTTCTGGTTCTTAGGAGTGTGGTGGTTGTGGGTTGCCTGGTAGAAAATGCTTCTGAGATCCTGCCAGCTGTGGCCACTGGGAGTCCTAGGTAGAATGTCTTTCTAGGTATTGGGGGCTGACACTAAGGAATGGGGATGGACTAGAAGCAAGTGTTAAGAGGGTCCACAGGAAAGAAGAAAGCTGGGTGTGCCACCAGGGTCTTTCTAGACCCCTGGGAATGAGGAAGAGAGGAAGGAGAGGCCAGAGCAGGTGGTCTGCTACAAAGCTGGGGTTAAGACTAGCGGATTGGAATTAGAGGTGAGGATTGCCTAGCTCCAATTTTGCCCTTTCAAGTGCCGAATGGCCCTCCTGTGTGTGCATGCTTTCATAGGGCACTTTTGACTCCCTTGGGAAGCCTTTGCTGCTCTCCAGATTAAACATATGCACATGAGAAGCACCACTGCAGCCACAAATGACTAGCCTGGCTACTCCAACATTAAGTTTACTAGAAACTTCCTTCACTTGCCAACCCTCACCTGGCCCATCCCCAACTCTAACACAGCATGCTCACACTGCAGCTTTTTCCAGTTTCTTCCTAGGCTTGCCTCAAGGTGCTTACAGGCAGGGCCTGTTCATTTGTGCATACTATCACAGGAAGTAAAGGATGGTACCCAAGAATAGGGAAGTGCCTCCTGAGTCCTTTGTTGTCTCTTTATACTCAGCACAGAGCCTAGCACCAAATAAGCATTAAAATCCAGCCAATCACTTCCCTTTCTACCCTCCCTCCCAGCTGCATGTGTTAGTGAGTTTCTTTAAGGTAATAAACTCTCCCCCAATACTGTGGCTTAAAGCAACCACTGTTGAGATGGCTCACAATTCCGAGAGGCCACTGGTGGATCTTCTTGTCTAGGATGGCTTGGCTGTTCTTTCCTGGTATGCTTGTACATCTGTGGTCAGCTGTCGAGTGGTCTGGGGTTGGGATGTAGGTAGAGAGGGCCTCATCTGGGACAGTAAAGCTGTGCCTCATATGGTCTGCATAGGTTTTTGTCACACAGTGGTCACCCAGGTCACAAAGGTGACTAGAGAAGGGGAAACCCACTGCAAATCACTATTCCAGTGGTTGCTAGCTTTTCTTCTTGTTCCACTGACTCATATGAATCCCACATTCCACAGCACCAGGTACCCCACCTCCTCAGTGAAGTCGAAGCTGCCATTTGGGAGTACTTTCCCACGGCCTGAATGTCCGTTCTAATAGTACTTCACCAGATGGATTCTAGGGTCCCCTTCCTTGAGTACCAGTCCTCAAGGGCCCTCTTACTTGCTTTGTGAGTCTCCCATCTCCATGTATCTCTACATCCTCCATCTTTCTCCTGTCCTCTGAAGCCATGACCCACCCTCAGGCTTCAGACCTTTATGCCCTAAATTCACCCAGTTGGGAAACCATGGGTGGCCAAACACTGGAGGCGATGGGCCTCAGCTGCATTCCCCCCAGCTCTCACGGGCAACTTCATCACTCCTCACGAGTTCAGCAAGCTCTGTCAGCAGCCGCAGCTGATGAACATCTCTTCTCTGCTTCAGAAATGAGCAAGATCTTGTTTTCAGACCAAAGTAGCTTCCCTGACCATCTGCCTGTCCCACGAGGGGCTAAGCAAGAGTTGGTGGTGCAGCATTGGGATAGCCTCAGATAACACTGGCATATCTTTGCTGTTTCTGGTGTGGGCTTGTGGTCTCCAAGTTCAGTGATATTAAACGGGAACCAGACACAAACAATCCTTCCCATAACTCACTGCAGTGACCACTGCTGGTGGTAGCTGGGTCCTCCACAACTGAATCCCACGCATGTTTTCTCAGACGGCCTTAAGTCACATATTCAGCTACAGGAAGGACCATATCACCTTCCACACTCTCAGTTGTCCACTGGGATTACTTTGTTATTTCTTCATTGTTTTCACCGCCTGTCTCAGTAGATGGAATGTGCCCAGATACAGGAGCCAATCAATTTTATATGCTGTTGTGACGATTAGGACAATGCCCAAAACAAAAATGGTGCTTGAGGAGTACTTGTGGGATACATTAAAAAAGGACACATTCAGGCAAAGGCCAAGAAGGTGACAGACAGGGTAGAATGCTAGGTCATAACCAGAGTGGAAGTTTACACAGGGTGATGAGGAGGAGATATTTAAATCATGCTTTATGAAATAATGCTGACGGGGGAAAGGACCAGCAGGTGGCACATACCTTTAGAGGAAGCCTGGTAGGTTGGAGAAAAGGAACCAGGAAAGGAAAGTATTGCAGTCAGGGGAGGGTGACATTGAAGAGAGAAGAGAGATGTGGAAGGTGAGGTGGGGTGACACTTAGGGTCTTGGACTTCAAGGGATGGGGAGGAATTAAAGCTTACACCAAGAAGAATGGGGATGCTGGGGGCTTAAGATAATATTGACTGGTCCATCCTACCTTTGGAGCAACTCACTCGGGAAGAAGTTCTGCTAAAAGGCACGCTCTCATCTTCCTGTGAGGAATATAATCCTGCTTCCTTACCACTGGGCTAGCTCTGAAAGCCTGGTCTTCATATTTCTTCCAAAGTATTCTTAACTCAAATTCATTGCCATGGAATTTTATATAAAATACTCGGGTTTCAGAGGTGACATTTAGGCACATCTACTCTGCAGCTTTCATTCTTGCACTTTCTCAGAACCTTCCTCTTGATTTGATACAGCTTCCCACATTACAAAAATTGGACTGTTTTGTCCTGAAGTCCTAGAACTGGCTTCATGAATTTCATTTCTATATTAAGTCAGTGGTTTGCATGAAGGGGCCCTGGGCAGGGAGACCCAGGTCTCTAAGCATGAGCAAACATGGGTCTCACTGGAGCTCAGACCATTCCCTACAATTCTGGCAGGAAGAGAGAAGTGTTGTGCTTCTCTTGAGCTGTGGCTAGCCATGATTTTATGGGGACCAGATCACATTTCAGTGTTCATGCGAACTTGGCGGGGAGTATAGAGATTGACTTTGGGTATCTTCTATCATTTTCCACCTTTCACTGAACCTAGGGCTATTTTGGCTTGCCCTGGCCAGCAAGACCTGGGGATCCCTTGTCTCTGTCCCCCAACCCCACAGTGCTGGGGTTAATGTGTCTGGCTTTTCATGAGTGTGAGGGATCTCAACCCATGTTTTTATGCTCGTGCAGCAAGTACTTTACCCACTGAGCCATCTCTTCAGCCCCTAAATAAACTCAGTTTTAAAAATAAAACTGATTCTTGTTTTTCGTGCTAGGATGGAACCCAGGGCCTTGAGTGTGCTAGGGAAGAGCTCTTTATTGGTATTTTGAGGGACATTTCATAACACTAACATTAAAGGAGATGAAGTATTGCTTTCCTTGAACAGACAGTCCATAAACATAAATAAAAGGCAAAGAAGAAATAAAATGAACATGTTAGGCTCCTGACTTTTAGCTAGGTACTATCTGGGTGGGACAGGGGACCAAGTCTGGAGATGAGACCCACCCATCCATCACTGACTGATGCCAACCTACAGTGAGAGGAGAAAAGCAGAACATAGTTTCAACTCACAAAGTGCACAAATGCACGTGTGAAATGAGAAAGGCAAGCTGGCGAGGTGACTTGGATGATACAGCTCTTGCTATATAAAGCCTGATGACTCGTTTGATCCCTGGTACCCACTCTGGAAAGAACCAACTTCCAATTTGTCCTCTAACCTTCACACATACTCATACAAAACCCTAAAAACATCTTTAAAAATGAAAAAGTTGGGCGGGCGGTGGAGACACACACCTTTAATCTCAGCACTTGAGAAGCAGAACCAGGTGGATCTCTGTGAGTTTGAGGTCAGAGCCTGGTCTACAGAGCGAGATCTAGGACAGGCACCAAAACAACACAGAGAAACCCTGTCTCAAAAAAAAAAAAAAGAAAAAAAAAGAAAAAGAAAGAAAAAGTCTTGCGTGATGGCACACAATTTTAATCTCAGCACATAGGAGACAGAGGGAGGCAGATCTCTGTGGATTCAAGGGCAGCCTGGTCTACATATCAAGCTAGGCCAGCTAGAGATATATAGTGAGAGCTTGTCTCAAAAAATAAGTACTTAAAAGAAAACATTAAAAATGAAAAAGGCTATGTCTTAGTTGGGTTTTATTGCTGTGAAGAGACACAATAACCAAGGTAACTTTTTTTTTTTTTTTTTTTTTTTTGGTTTTTTGAGACAGGGTTTCTCTGTGTAGCTTTGCGCCTTTCCTGGAGCTCACTTGGTAGCCTAGGCTGGCCTCGAACTCACAGAGATCCGCCTGGCTCTGCCTCCCAAGTGCTGGGATTAAAGGCGTGCGCCACCAATGCCTGGCCCAAGGTAACTCTTATAAAGGAAAACATTTAATTGGGGCTGGCCTACAGTTCAGAAGTTTAGTCCACTATCATCATGGAGGGAAGCATGTCAGTGTGCAGGCAGACATGATGCTGGAGAAGTAGCTGAGAGTTCTACATTTGGATCCTCAGGCAGCAGGAAGAGAATGCTACTATGGGCGTGGCTTCAGCATCTGAGACCTCAAAGCCTACCCCCTAGTGTAGCTAGAGTTTTCCTACGGGCCCACAGTCAGGACAAATCTCTCTCACCTGCCAGTCCCACAGCCGCTCAGACCCAACCAAGTAAACACAGAGACTTATATTGTTTACAAACTGTATGGCCGTGGCAGGCTTCTTGCTAACTGTTCTTATATCTTAAATTAATCCATTTCTATAAATCTATACCTTGCCACATGGCTTGTGGCTTACCGGCATCTTCACATGCTGTTTGTCATGGTGGCGGCTGGCAGTGTCTCCTCAGCCTTCCACTTCCCAGAATTCTCTCCTCCTTGTTCTGCCTATATTTCTTCCTGCCTGACCACTGGCCAATCAGTGTTTTATTTATTGACCAATAAGCAACATGTTTGACATACAGACCATCCCACAGCACCCTAGTGACACACTTCCTCCAAAAAAACTACATCTACTCCAGCGAGGTCCTGCCTCCTAATAGTGCCACTTCCTAGGAGCCAATGGGATCCATTTTCTTTCAAACTACCACAGGCTACAAAAACAAACAAAAAACAATGCCCACATTTACCAGTGGCAATGTGCTTTTATGTTTATTCCATTCCTTATCTTATTGAATCATAGACTTGCTCCACTAAACTGAGCTTCCCACTATGGCCCCAGGGTTTCATATACACTGTTAAGAATATTCAAGAAAATAAGAAACACCATTACAAACCCGAGACCTTGCTGCCCTGAGAGTGAAAGGTGACCAGAAAGGAACAGCCTTCTCATTGGACACTCCGCTTTCTTTTCAGGCTGTCTCAACACATCTACTCTCGTAACAGGCACACTATAAGTGGAGCACAACTGAGTGTCCAGGGAAGGCTGGTTCCAAGGTCCCTAAGAGTGGAGCAGGGGACTGTGGCCTCAGCTGAGGACCACGCCAGAGCTTCCCCACAGCCATTGCTGTTCATGCACCTCCAGAATCGGGCTGGAGTTTTCTTCTAAATTATGGGGCCCTAATCTGCAGCATAATGACTATATTAATCTCATTACCGCCACGGTGGCTTATCATACTCACAGAGCCTGAAAATACCACACGTTGATTCACTCATGGTTCTGGAGGTCAGAAAGAAAAAATCCATAACTTCAGCCTGTCAAGTTTTCTGCAGGTGGGGGTGGGGTGTGGTGTCTTTCTAGGGACTCCTGGCCTTTTAAAGAGATTTAATTTTAGCGATGTATGTATGTGTGTGCTCATGTGTGGTTATGTGCATGTGAGTGCAGGTGCCCACAGAGAACAGGGGCTTCAGATCTCCCTGGAGTTAAAGTAACAGGTAGTCATGAGCCGCCCAGTATAGGTGCTGGGAACTGCACTTGGTTCCTCTGCAAGAACAGTGTGTGCTCTTAACCTCTGAGTCATCTCTCCAGCCTCTTGGCCTTTTTAGCTTCTAGAAGTTGCTTACGGTTCCTTATCTTTTGGCCCTTTCCACCATCTTCAAAACCCATCTCTCCACAATCTCTGTCACTGCCTGTTGTCTGGCTGTGTCTTCTTGTCTGACTTATGTGGACCCTGGTGATTGTATCAGAGCCCCAGATGACCCCTGACAATCTTGTTGTGAGACCCTTATCTTAATCTCATTGGCAAAATGCCCATTTGCCACAGAAGGTGACATGTGTACAGGTTCCAAGGATCTAGGGCATTTTAGGGAGGCATCATCCAACCCACCATGGTAACTGGAAATAAAGAGGCGAGTAAGCAGGTTAGCAGCCAAGGCAGCAGCAGCACCAGAGAAGAGCTCCCGCATCTGTGGTAGGTCAAGGGTCAGCCCGTGAAGTGTTGCAATAAAGAGCACAGGGAAGAGTAAATTCCCAAATGGATTCTGACTCACAGGATAAACCAAGGTCCGAGTAAGACTCAGGATCCTGGGTTTTAGCTGCCATGATGTGAACCCTGGCCCACCTCCACAGAGCCAAGAATGTCAACGGTCACCAGCCAAGTCCAACACACAGACAAGTGGCAAGTGAGATTTATTTAAACAATGATAAGGGACAGGAACAGGATCTGGTGTGACCACCTTTGTAACCAAAGGCTCTGGGTGTGCAACAGGGCCAACACAGAGATGAAGCCACCCATCCCTCAGGGGGCCCAGGGCGCTCGCTCCTCCAGAGACTTCAGCCTCCACCTTCAACAGGTTCGTACCTTCAGCAAATTAATAGGTTATCTCCTTCAAACCTAAGGGGAGGAACACAGATGCAGTCAGGTGCCTGTGGCAGAGCAAAGGGACTGGGGGCGGGGGACACTGCTACGAGTCCATGTGCCGGCCCTGGGCACCAGCTTAACTCACTGCTGGACCTCGCACTCTTCCAGCATGAGACAAGATTTCAGAAGAAAGTGAGAGGTCAGGCCAGCTTTGGTTTATGGGTGGTTTAAAATGGATTAAGAAAGCATTTCCTAACAATTTATGGGCTCTCGGCAGTAAATGTCCAAAATCTACCTGCTGACTGCTGAACTTAGAGCAAACACCGAGCTGGCTCTTCACTGTGTGCTGACACACCGAAGAAGCCTGACGTTAAACTGTTTATCCTACCCACCCGGCGTGGCGGTGCGCACCTGTAAACACAGCGCTCGGGAGGCTGAAGCAGGAGGACCGCAAGTGTGAGGCCAGCCTGGGTTTCAGACCACCCTGTTCCCAAAGCGCACCCCCCACCCCTAAAATAAGAGGGAAACAAAAATGAAAGCAGTTCAACTTACTGTTTAACAAGTTAACTTAAACTCATTAGAAACCTGTATTTCCTGATGTTAAGATGTTAATATGAAGTTTGGGGAATGGAGAAGAAAGGAAAGGTTATGGTTTATACTTTAATAAAAGGTAACTGTGTGTCAAATTGAAGAAAAAAAAAGAAACCTGTATTTCCAAAAGCTTGGGGAGGTCAAGTACATTCAGACACAGTCTTGTGATAGAATTTAATACACTCATTACAGTTATGTTCTTCGAGAAGTTGAGTAGCAAGGGAGAAAATGCTTATGTCACATGATTAAATTGAAAAAAAAATGCAGGAGCCCAGTTATATGCACAGTAAATTCAGCTCTCCTAAAGATAAGACAAGAGTTCAGCACAAGGGCAGAGGGTGTAGCCCAGGGCAGTGTCACACCCTCCTCGTGGTTTCTCTGCTTTCAAATGTGTGAAGTTCCAGAGTTCAAATCTTGAAACCTCAAAACATGAAGTCAGGTGAGGCACACCTGTAATTCTGGTAGGCTAAAGTAGGAAGAATGCCAAGTTTAAGGCCAGGCTGCTTTACACGTCTCAAATAATCAAACAAAAAAAGGCAAATAAATAAATAAATAGATAAATAAATAATATATAAATATATATATAAATAATTTTTTAAAAATAAATGACACTATCCAGAAAACAGTAGAGGAGGAACTCAATATTTTAGGACAACTAAGCATTTTACTGCTTTTTAAAATTTGTGAATAAAGGAAAACGGAGAAAAAAAAAGAAAAAGAAAAGAAAACAGTAGAGGACGCATCACTAGAGGCTGCCTCAGGCAGAGCTTCTGTGCTCTACTTTTTACACTTTTCCCAAGTTCCAACTGCAATTCCCTTTATTATTAGGAGGTTCCAATATAAAACACAGCAACAAACGCATTTCCATCCAAAACCACGTCGGAAGGACTCTGTGAGCTGGACTGTCAGCCGCCTGTCTACCAGCTGTCACTAAGATCACACTGTGGGAAGCTGGAAGGCACCTGAGACAGGGAATCTGATGTGGTCTTGCTGGGCTCTTCTGCTCGGGAATAACCAGCTACTGGGAGCGAGAACAACGAACGGGGCAGGAGTCAGCAGAGGCTGGACCCAAACCTGGAGAGCCAGGTGCTGGGGACCTTGCTTGAACCCTGGGGTCTACCCTCAGGTAGAAACTACACTCAGCCCTAGAGAGAGGGAGAAACTGCCCTGGAGGCTGAGTGGGCCTTTTAGAAATCAAACAGCCCGTGTACTAGCATCTAGTAAACATGGCTACGAGCTGGTGAGAGGGCAAACTCTGGTTATTTTTATTAAGATTACTACTTTAACCTCTCGAGGTTTTCAAGCTCCCCAACTGCAGAAACCCAAGGCAGGCCTGACAAGGGCTGGCTGGCTGTTTGAGGATTTGTGGTTCAAAGAATGTGCCTAATTCTGTGCTATAAAAACCTGAAGAGCAAATGATGACTTCTCTGGACACACTGTGAGTATGCATACATGTTTCTCCAGTTCTCTGAACCTGAATGCCCAGTGTGCCTTTCATTCTTGGGAGAAAAAGCTGCCCTGCCCCCAGCCCAGGGGACAGAAGCACTCTCTTACCCAGCTCCTGGCCTCCACGGGTGGCCCAGCACAGGCAGTAATGCCGCATGAGCTGCTCTAGAAGCTCCAGTTCATCCAGGAACTCGAGGGATTCTATTCTGTGCGGAAGTCAGAACAGGAGATGGAGATGACAGTTAGGAAGGAAGATGTTGGTCCACAGTTATGACATGACACCACCTGGAAAGAATCTGGATACACAACAGCATGCATGCTGTGGCCAAGAAGAAAGGGGTTGGGGAGTATGGAGGGACAGCTCAGTGGTTAGGGGCACTTGTTGCTCTTCCAGGAGTCAGGTTCAATTTTTGGCAACCACCCACACGGAGGCTCACAACTGTCCTTAACTCCAGTTCCAGGGGATCTGGTTCCCTCTTCTGGCCTCTGGGGACACCAGGTACACATTGCATGTGCACATGCAGGCAAAACGCTCACACACATGAAATTAAGATAGATTTTCAAAAGGAAGAAAGAGTGCTGGGAGTTTAGCTCGGGAACAGCACACACTTTAATGTGTAGTCTTGGAGGGAGGAGGAGGGGAAGGAAGGAGTAGGAAGAAGAGGAAGGGCAGAACAAGGAAGGGTGAGAGGAGGAAGAGGAGGAGGAGGAAGGGTTACCTCAAGTCGAGACAAATTAGAAAGGTCTCTGGAATGCTAATGGCAAAGGACTACTTTCTTTGCCCTGTAACTCTTTATAGATTTCTAAAATTTCAGTATGAAAAGCTTTTACATTAAAAGATGAAGAAAAGATCAGTCCAACAGAAAAGAAAAACAAGAGGTCTTCAAACTCATTTATGAGAAAAAAAATATAAATGAAAACACAAGATAGCTGTCCTAGTTAGAGTTTCTATTGCTGTGATGAAACACCATGAACAAAAGCAAATTGGGAGGAAAAGGGTTTATTCAGCTTACACTTCCACATTGCTGTTCGGCACCAAAGGAAGCCAGGACAGGAACTCAAGCATGGCAGGAACCTGGAGGCAGGAGCTGATGCAGATGCATGGAAGGGTGCTGCTTACTGGCTTGCTCAGCCTGCTTTCTTATAGAATCCAGGACTCAGATGGCCCCACCCACAATGGACTGGGCCCATCAATCACTAATTAAGAAAATGCCCTACAAGCCTGTCTATAGTCTGATCTTATGGAGGCATTTTCTCGATGGAGGTTCCCTCCTCACAGATGACTTTAGCTTGCGTCAAGTTGACATAAAACTAGCCAGGACAATAGTTTTCAACACTCAGATGAAGATTGAAAGCTGAACACAGAAGAAAAGGTACTTTCCCAATTGTTAGTAAGATGACCAAACAGAACTGCCTTCCTGGAAAGCACTTTTGTCTCTTTCAACACAGAGAAAGAACACCCTCTGACCCTGCGATCCACCCTGCCTCTTTAAGAATTGACCCTATATGCAAAGATAAATGGCCAAGAGCATTTCTACAGCACAACAGTTCCAATCTAGTAACAAGCAAAAACTGAATATAGTAGACCATTTGTATGAACTACAACATGCTCATACCTCAGGTCTCTACAGCCAGACTATGAACCAGGGCAGAGCTCCACAGATTAGCATGGGATAACTTCCAAGACAAATCCTGGAGTTTTTCATACAGGGTGTTTATCAAGGAATGTGTGCTTAGTATACCACCATCGGTGCCAAGAAAGTGGGGTGCACATGTTTTGGGGAGCACAAAATAATTTGGGGAAATGCAAACAAAACTAGAAAAGTAAGTTATCTGAAGAGATAGGTAGTAAAATAAACAGGCAGTGGGTGAAAGGAAGGGTTTCCTTTGGTTTTTACTGTGCAACACTTTGTTATTTGAAAAATCAGATATACAGTATGACTTTACCAAACAAGCATTTTAAATATAAATAAATATATACAGAAACATGTACAAACAAAATGGCAATAAGCCTTGTATCTCTCCACTGGAGTATGTTCACATTGTGAAGGAAACCAAGGTATAACCAAAGAGTATCAGAATGAAGTAAACAAGAATCCACATCCCCATGCCAGGCAGTGGTGGCATACACCTTTAATCCCAGAACTCAGGAGGCAGAGGCAGGCAGAGCTCTGTGAGTTCCAGGACAGTCAGAGTTACACAGAGAAACACTGTCTCAGAAAACCAAAAAGGGGAAAGGGGGGAGGGGAGAGGGGAGAGAAGGAAAAGAGGGGAGAGGGGGGAGGAGGGAGGGAGGAGGAGGGAGAGGGGAGGGGAGAGGGGGGAGGGAGAGGGGAGAGGGGGAGCTGAGAGGAGGGAGGGGAGGGAGAGGAGAGGAGAGGAGAGGAAGAAAGGAAGAAAAAAAAGATCCGCATCCCCACTCTTTGCAACAGCCTCTGCTAGTAATGTCCTTAGGCCATTTGCAATCTTTGTGTGCACATGCATGTGTGCACATGCACGTTTCTGTAGCTGTGTGATCATTTCTATCATGTCATGTGAGGCGAAGGACCACATCTGGAGGGAGAATGCCCCTCCCCAGGGTACTGTGGCTGAACTTAAAGACATCTACTAAGGTTGGAGGAAGAGTGATGGGCTTGTTCCCAGGGTGGTGCTACTGAGAAGTGGAGGAGCCTGTAAGGGGAGACCTAGCAGGAGGAATTTAAATGACTGCAGGTGTGTCCCCAAATAGAACTGTGAAGCTCCAGTCCCTTCATCTTCCTTTTGTTTCAAGGTCATGAGTCATGTGACTTTTGCTCTACCACGTTCCTGTCATCATGTGACCTCACGACAAGTCAAAAGTAGTGGGGCCCACCAGTCACAGACTGGATGACTCTAAAACTCTAAGGAAAAATAAGTATTTTCACTTTAGACATGGGTCGTCCATCTTAGTGTTTGTTACAGTAACAGAAAGCTAACTAGTGCAGAAAATTAGCCTAGAGAAGAAGACAGATTTTTTCTGCTGCCACAGACCTAATTACTGAATGACCGTTGGAGATGGTGTGCCAGAGGAGTGTGGGAAGTGTAGAGAAGCAAGCCAGAGTGAGGCTAGAATGCTGGTAAAAACCCAGAAAACACGGCAATGCCAAAGAAGTTCATTGTGGAAATGAAAACGGACTGGGAACTGGACACGAGGCCACCCTTGTCACACTGTGACAGACAATCTGATTGCATCTTACCCATGCCAGAGACTTTGTGTGCAGCAGAGATGCAAAATGATAGACTGATTTAGCTGGTGGTGGAACCTTCACGTAAGCCAAGCACATGATATGCAGCAGCAGCATGACTGTTTATGGTGAGACTCAGAAGCCAAAAGCAATAGAGTAGAAAGATTTGAAAGAATGTAGCCCAGAAGCCGGGAAAATGCTCAGCAGGTAAGACTGCTTCCTGCTCTTCCAGAGGACCTGAGTCCAGTTCTCAGCACTCACTGAAGAGGACACCTGAATTCAGTTCCCAGCACCCAGGTTGGGCAGCTCACAACTGCCTGTAAATACAGCTCCAGGGATCCTATGCAGTCTTCTGGCCTCCACAATCGCCCATACAAATAGAGCATACATAAACATAGACATATGTACATGTAAATAAAAAATAAAATTTTAAAAATCGTCTGGTTAGTTTTTATTGTCAACTGGACACAATGAAGAGTCACCCACGAAGAGAGAACCTTGAAGAACTGTGTAGATCAGACTGCCCTGTGGGTATGTCTGTGGGACACCGTTTCCATTGTTTATTGAAGTAGCAGGACCCAGCCCCATGAGCAGTACCAACCCTTGACAGGTGGTCCTGGGCATGGACCTGTGATAGAATGAGCCAGGAAGCAGCATTCCTCTATGGTTTCTGCTTCAGTTCATGTCTGGATTTCCTGCCTTGACTTCCTTCCAGGATGGATTACAACCTTAAAGTATAAGCCAAACAAACCCTTTCTTCCCCAGGTTGCTTTTGGTTTGAGTGTTTTATCACAGCGACAGAAAGTAACTGATATCAAAAAACAAAACAACAACGGGCAGGCTGTATAGAGAAAGAGCCGGGGTAGCTGGGCCCAAAGCACAGCTGTGAGCACCTGAATAGAGAAAGCCAGTGTGCTGCCCAGAGATTACAGGAAGGACACCTCAAAGAGAGTCTCAGTGTGCGGGTCAGTCCCAGACACCCCAGTCCAAAGACATACAGATGCAAAGGCAAACCTGCCCTGCTTGCACCAGCTGCCTGTCGTCCTCTCTGGTTTCCTGGCCATGAGAGGACAGTGTGCTCTGCTGCACAGTCCACAGTCCCAAAGTCATGGGCCAGTCAGCCATGGATCAGTCTCCACACTGTGCAGCAAAATGCATCTTCTAAGTCAACTAAGTTGACTTCACCTGTGTCATAGGAATGGACGCTGACTAACAAAACACCCAGGGCACACTACCTAATAAAGTTCCAGAACAGAGAAAGCAATGCCCTAATGAAGGCTCCAGAGTGGAATGAACAGAACTGACAGAACTCAGCCCAAACTGTGAAGCTGGTCACTAGCCGTGAGCGCCTGAGAACAGGCATATTCGGGGCCAATTCGGATCCGGTATCCCTTGTGCAGACAAAACCCATGTGACATTCAGAGTCAGGAGGCCTGTTCAGGGTAGACAGAGCAAAGCCCATCATCTCCTGTCACACCTGGTCTCTGTTAGGGTTACATGTTGTTGTCTGCAAAAGACCATGACTGCATGAGACAAAGGACTGCCCAGAAAGGAGTTCTTCTCCCCATGGCTGTTGCTCATTGCAGACTCCCCCTGGCTGTTTAGAGTAAATTTGCCAGAGCCACAGCATTATTGATGTCAGACCAGGGATGTTCGAAACATCACCCTGACACCTAGCAAGTGGAAGCCAGCCTGACAAAAAAGAAGCTTCCACAAGAATCCAGAAAGCGTCAACCTGTGAGACTGCACTCTCAAAGCATTCACTACCTAGATAACTGAAACTTGGACACAAGAGAAACAAAGAACAATACTTTTCTAAATGTCAGTAAGATCTAAGGAAGAGCAAGGCCAAAAGTTCTTCACATGATCTTCTAGCAGACCCCAAAGGAAAGGGGACGGGACCGATGAGGAAGCACAGAGCCACCAAGAAATGAACCAAGCTGGCAACAACACAGATGGACGCCTGCACGGCTGTGTTCCCTAGCACAAATAAGACGCAAGACCACACAAGGAAATGTCCGGAACTGGCCATTTTAAAATTTCTTTAAATTTACCATAGTATCAGTTATTCTTATCGACACTGCTATGCAAACATGTAAATAAAATATGGAGGCCTCAATATTTTGATATTACAAATATAAATATGACCCATTAAACTTTAAAAAGGGAGTATGACTTCTGAGACTACTGTTTATAGTATGAACCCACTGATTTAGAAACCAGAGTATATGTATCAATAAATATTTAAGCCGGGTGGTGGAAGCACACATCTTTAATTCCAGCACTTGGGAGGCAGAGCCAGGCGGATCTCTGTGAGTTCAAGGCTAGCCTGGGCTACAGAGTGAGTTCACAGAGAAACCCTGTCTCGAAAAACAAACAAACAAACAAACAAATAAATAAATATTTGCCTGTGTATGGGGACCATTGGAGAACAGGCCCAACTTGTTAATAGGAACCATGTAAACGTACAAGACTTCATGCCCTCAGCAAGAAATAGTTTTAGAACAGTTAATCTATCTTTCTTTCATAACAAAGGAAGAGTCTGTTTAAAAGCGTCATCCTAGGTCTTATCTCTTAGAAGTTGTGGGCAGCATCATCTTCTCTCCAAAATAGGGATTACACAAAGTTTCCACTGCTCTGGTGGCTCTGGGAACTTTCCGGGTATAACAGCTTATTTCCATTCAAACCATCTGCTTTGGCGAAGGTGCTATCTCAGCCAGTGGCTAATGAGTTACTCTCTCAAGCTTTTACCAATATTTACCTTAGTTCAAAATACATGTGGTTAAGGTTAGCTTTGTTCACATTAAAGAACACAGCCAGCCAGCCTCTGACTCCCAATCTTCTGGAGCCTGGGCTCGGCACTCACATACCTGTTCACCTCTGCCCGAGGAAGCCCACTGTACAGCTCCATCATGTTCACTGCGGATGCCGTCTCCCACCCGTTCAGTAGCAGCCGTTCCTTCTGAAAGAGGGTGGAGAGACATGGATGATTCTCAGCATGTACCTGAGACTCTAAGGCACACAGGATTTCTCTGAGCTGTGTTTCAAAAGCCCATATCCAGTCCATTTTCTTTTCAGTTTGCCATTTTCTATATGTACATGGGGAAACCCACTAGAGTGGAGAGACACAAAGAAAAAAATTCTTCTATGAACAACAGTTATTTGTTTGGTTGGATAGATGGCTGGTTTCAGAGTTTTGCCATGTAGTCTACGCTGTTTTGGAGCTGGCTAGCCCAGGCTGGTCTCAAACATATGATCTTTCTGCCTCAGTCTGCCAAGGGGTAGGATTACAGGTGTGAGCTACCACACTCAACCTGAGCAACATGTCATTTAGTAGTCATGTGACAAAGTTTATTTAAGTGGCATCAGGTATGAGAGGTTATCTCCAGCAAATAAATGACCTTTTCTTTTTTAAAGAGACTACTACAGATTAAGAGAGACACAAAACTGTATTAATCACCTATAAAGTGTAGATCATGGCTAGATGCCAAGTCAAATACACTAACTATAAACATGCTTGTAAACTCTCAGGAAGAGCTGAAGCTGGTCTGAGAATCAGATGCATGGAAGAGCTATTGTTGAGTTGTGAGGGGTGATCACGGTAACATTATCCTGGAAGGAAGGGCCTTTTTTTTCTTTTTTCAATCTAACAGTCCTGGCTGTCCTGGAACTTGCTTTGTAGACCAGGCTGGCTTCGAACTCACAGAGCTCCGCCTGCCTCTGCCTCCCAAGTGCCGAGATTAAAAGGCGTGCGCTACCACCACCCGGCTTCAGTAGGAGGGTCTTTAACAAGCACTTAGGGTGAAAACACATATTGTCTAGTATATGTCTAAAAATATTCTGACACCACCAACAAATATAATCGTGGTGGGGTAAGACAATACTGAAAATACTAATGATTACTGAAGCTGTGATAGGGTATAAGTGTTTGCTGAACTGTTCTTTCTACTTTTATGCTTGTCTGAAATTTTGCATAATATAAATTGTGCAAAAAGCCTGCATAATGAAAATAATGAGCTGTAGGGACTGTAAATTTGTGTTTTCTACAGCAAGGGGACAGGCAGGACTGGAGTTTTCCTACCATCAGAGCACTCTGCCTGTGTCACAGGCAGAACAGGGCTTTTCATGGTGTATCTGCCATGGAGAGTGTCCTGCTTTGGTGGCTAATGAAGGAGCAAGTGCTCAGCATCTGCTCTGACCTGCGACTCTAGTGACTTGCAGGTTTCCACTCCTGCCAGGTCACACTGTCGTCTCCGGAGGTTTTCAATCATGATCTGCCCAAACCGGTCATCCATGTTCACCTGAGAAGGGAAAAGCTGGTTAGCCACAACCTTAAAGGTCTGTGTCCTAACTAAGCAACAGACAACATCAGTCAAGGCTGACATTTGGTGGCATGACCGGCAGCAGCTCAGCAGGGCTGTGTGACACAAGCTGAGCTGGTGCACCCCCCCACCCCCCCGCAGGGCAGCACACACCCACTTACATGCCTGCCTAGTGCAACAATTCCATTGCTGCCAGAGAGGCTCACATACATGTACAAAGATGCAAGCTTTGTGTAACTGGAAGACTATGGGAAGAAATACCTATTAAGTTCAATCAATTCTATTACCTTCATAAAATGAAATATCATATAGCTGTGAAAGCAGGCAGGAAAAATATAGAGATAGGCATAGAATGACTTTAAGATAAACTCTTAAGAGCAAAGTATAGCCGGGCAGTGGTGGCACACACCTTTAATCCCAGCACTTGGGAGGTAGAGGCAAGTGGATCTCTGTGAGTTCGAGGCCAGCCTGGTCTACAGAACTAATTCCGAGACAGCCAGGGCTACACAAAGAAATCCTGTCTTGAAAAACCAAAAACCAAAAACCAAAAACAAAGAAACAAACAAACAAAAAAGCAGCAACAAAGTACACAACTCGTAAGAGGGCTCAGCGGTAAAGTCACTTGTTGTCAGGCCTGACTACCTAAATTCAATCCCAGGATCCACATGGTAGAAGAGAGCCAACTCCCACAGGTTATCCTCTGACTTACACACTTACACACACACACACACACACACACACACACACACACACACACACACACATACACTCACCATGACACATGTGTGCCCATATACCTGCAGAAACATATACAATAAATAAATGTAAAGAACAATTTAAAAGAAGCAAGGCATAGAGAAATCTGAACGGAACGTTGCCATGTGCTTTCAAGAGGCAAGCTAACCTGTCTTTACTGCATTTAACAAGCATACAACACAGCAGGCAGCACTGTTTCCCAGGTAGAAGACTAAGGTCTAGGGTCAGAGAGAGATCTGCTTGTCTTGATAGAACCTTTCTTATTGTTTGGTTTTTGTTTCTGAGATAGTAGTCTCTTGCCTTAATGGGCCTTAAATTGGTGTCTCTCCTGCCTCAGCCTCCTGAGGGCCAGAAGACATGGTGCTACTGTATAGTGTCATAGCACACACAGCAGAACCCTGTCACACCCAAGGGAATAAAAAGGCATCACTTTACCAGTAAGATTCCCCTCCTCCAAAGCCAGACCAGCAGCAATGCTAGCCTCTCTCGTGTGCCTCAGGGCAGAGGTGTCTGAGCACATTCTTCCTCACTGTATTGCCTGGGTTTGAATCCTGGCTTGACAATAGCTGTGACCCTGGAGAAACTGAGCAACTTAACTCTATCGGGACAGTACTAACACCAGCCTTATGGATTTGTATGACAACGAAGTAAGCAAATACATGGAGAACTTACAGCAGTGCCGAGCACAGGTATGTGAAAAGCCCAGTGTGTGCTGTTATCACCCCATTACCAACATGGCTTTGTCACTGTAAACAATACACTAGGGTCCTCCCATTGTGCTGTAAGCCTGTATTTAAGACCTCCTCCCCCCTTCAATAAATGACATTCGGCATTTAAAATTAAAAATATATATATATAATTAATTGAATGAATACTGCGAATGTAATCTATGAATACCACAAATGTGATTAATACCATGAGTGTAATTAATGAATATCATGAGTGTAATTTAATAAATAAATAAATAAATAAATAAATAAATAAATAAATAAATAAAAACAATACACTAGGAAAAGCATGTAAGCAACTCATCTACATGTGAGGCTGCTGACGGCTGATGACTGCTGATTTAAGTTTCATTTCTGTTGACAAAGTGAAGGTGATGGGAGCTGAACCAGGTGCAGGACAGCTGGATAGTACACTGAAATCTGGCACAGTCCCAGGCGAGCTCCAGAGTGGAAGGCCTTGAGTCAGAATCAACCCATCATCTTCCAGTGCATGCTAGACAAATGCTTCTGCACAGAGTACAGAAGAGGCACACGAACAAAGCAGCACACACAGGGCAGACATGTGGCAATCATTCACCACGGGTGTGCATCCTAAAAGCAGACCATGCCCCGGAGACAGTCACATCAACAGAAAGCTGAGGGCTGGTTTCCATGAGCAGTGGTCCTGGAGGGAAGACAGGCTAAGGAATGTTTGCAGTTCTAAAGTGGGAAGGAAGACAGTCAGCCAACCAAGAACCAGCGACTCCAGAACCCAAACCCAGACTGGAGTTGGGAAGGAGGTACTGAACCCCAGTCTAGCCTGGACTGGCCCATAATTATATTATATGGCCAAGTCTTCTTGCTGCTCTTACATGCAATGAAATAAAAAGGAAATGATAAAGTGGTTGAGGTAGAGCAACACAGTGGGATCCCATTAAAAAGAGAATTTTTTTAAAAAGCTGGTTATTGGGGTGCACATTTGGAATCCCAACACTTGGGAGGCAGAAGGAAGATGATCACCCAAGTATGAGGCTAGCCTGGTCTACACAGCAAGTTCCCAGCTAGCCAGGGTACACAGTGAGTCTGTCTCAAAAAAACTAAGTGGGTAAATAATAAAAACAGCTAGCATACATTCTGCTTGTTATTTGCCTACTGCTGTACAGCATCTCATGAATTTCTACAAGGTAAGCACTAAACAGCAAAGAATTGTGACTAGGAAGGTGGCTCCATGGGTAAGAGTTTGCTGCACAAACCTGAAGATCTAGTTCAGATGTTCAGTACCCACATAAAAAGCCAGTCTGACCACATGCAACTATAATCCAGTGCTTGGGGGTTGAAGATGGGAGGATCACTGGGGCTAGGCTGGCCATTCAGCCTAGCCAAAACTCTGCAAGCTCCAAGTTCAGTGAGAGACCCCATCTCAAGGGAACACGGCAGAGAGCAACAGAGGCCTCCACATGGTGCTTATGGGTATATAATTACACCCAGCCTCCCAGCAGGAAACAACTGGAGCACAGAGGAATTTAAACATCCCACACTTACTGAACTGGGGCAGTGCCACAGGTGCAAATGCACAGACTAACTGATGCGTGCCTCACAACACACTAGCAGGCAGGGCTATCACTATTCTCAATCAAGGAAACAAAGGCACACAGAGTTTATGCAACTTGTCCTCATCATACAAGACTCAGACTCAAGCCGGATCATCTCAAAGCTCCCGAAGGGTTTTTGTTTTGTTTTGTTTTGTTTTTCTGCAGCCACTAGATCAATGTCAGTGATTGTAGGAATAGGGTATTTTACACTACAATACAGGAGTATATCAAACTTCCCTTACAAAATCAGGAGCTCTTGCAACTCTAGGTCAAATGCCCACATGAAACTCCTGGCTGGACCTAAGGGGTGGCCACTCCAGGCCCATTAGTCCCCATCCCTCCACACTGTTCACAAGTGGCCACTCTAGGCTGCCTCAGTCCCTAATCTCCACATCATTCACAAGTAGCCTCTCCAGCCCCCTCAGGTCATACCTTCCACACTACTCATGAGTGGCAGCCCCAGGTTCCTTAGTCCCCATCCTCCACACCAGTCACAAACAGTCAATGTCTTCTACTCACATTCCTGCTTGTCTAAGGGCCTTTGAGTTGCTCCTCCTTCTAATACAGTCAAAATTACCTCAAGCCATGTTCTTTGCCTCTGTAGATAATACAATTATAGCTGAGAGTTTTCCTGTGTCCCACCTGGTCCACAGCCACTCGGACCCAAATAAACACACACAGGCTAATATTATTTTTAAACTATGGCCATGGCAGGCTTCTTGCTATCTAGTTCTTATATCTTAAATTAACCCATTTCTATCAATCTGTAAGTTGCCACATTTTCTGTGGCTTTACCTGCGTCCCATTACATGATGCTCCTTGGGTGGCTGGCTGACGTCTCTCCCTGCCTTCTTCCTGTCTCTCTCTTTGAATTTCCCACCTGCCTCTAAGCTGCCTTACCATAGGTGAAAAGGCTTTATTTATCAACCAATCAGAGCAACACATACTTGCTGTGTACAAAAAGACATTTCCCCCATCATACAATGATAAAATAAAAATTTGAAAACTTTCCCCAAGAATCAAGTTTCAAAATCTCTGTTAATAGCTGGTGGGCAGTCAAGAAACTAAAAGAAAAGGGCTGCAGACAGACTGATGGCTGCAGACAGAAGGAACTGAACAAGGAAGGACAGAGGCAAAGCTACACTGGAAGCCCATGCAGAATCCACCTTTCAGGAGACTCTTACCTGTTCGTAGTTTATGAACATGGCCGTTTTAAAACTGCTGGCTGCCCATTTTAGGAGGTTGGCTGACTGCTCTGGAGTCATGTAAACCAGGACACATTCAGTTATCAGGAGTGTTGGCAACCTTAAGGAAAAAGAAAGGAGGTAAATATGTTTTCATCAAGTCAAGACATCAACTTATGCAAACAGTGGAGCACTGGCAGTTCATACTCAAGAATCCAGACATAGCAAGCACTGTATGATCAATGTCTAGTACAACTAGAGAAGAGAGAACAAGGAGCGGAGGTCAGTGTATCTTATGAAAGTGAGTTCTTTGGTACATGGGGTGGACTGCAGAAAAGGAGACAGATCTGCTGCTGCTGCTGCTGCTGCTGTGTACCTACTGTCCTGGGGCAATGGAACCCTGCAGATTCTCCTATCACAGGAGTTTATTCTTCTTCCCTGGAACTGGTGCTGCTTAGGCTCTTGTTCTGGCATAAGGAGAACAGCAAAAACAGACAGTGTGGCGATGACCAATGGAACCTGACCTCTTCCTACAATGGAATCTGACAGAAAATGAGTAGACTCCAGTGGCCAGGTGATGGGAAGAGAAGGAAGCATCTTGGCTGATGGTTGCTAGCTGGCCAGTCTGCTAGTTGCTCTAGTGGGCCTTTGGAGCTATCAGCATGCCTGGACCAAAGAAAGAGCTACCCAATTCAGCCAGCATCCACCGCCAACTCACAGGATCCTTAGCCACATGTGAGCTGTTTCAAACCCCTGAACTGAGATATGCAGAAATTTCTAATATTCACTTAACAGAATCGAATCCCTCTTAAGTGAAGGCTTGCCATAAAGAGCTGAAAAACAAAGACTTGGAGTATAATTCAGTGGTTCAGTGCTTGCCAGCATGTATCAGGCCCTACATTCCATCCCCAACACTAAATAAAAAATAATTCATTTTAAAAGCTAAAAACAATGTTGTTTTGAATGGTTATGTTCTTTAAGAAATCCATTAACAGCATGCACTGATCTACCAGACACAAAGTAACAATATTATGAAACAGTAAAAACAGTGCATCCTATAGAATTCAGAAAGCATACTTCTGTTTAGATTTTCTTACAGCCTCACATATGTATGCCTTGCATACTGGCCACTCTCACCCCGTCACCACTCCTCCCAATTTCTCTCTCACATTCATGTTTATTCATTTTGTTTTGCGATCCACCAAGGCTCGCCAGGGCCATCAGTGTGAGCATGGGTTTGGAGCTGTCTGCTGGAGCCTGATGGGCTCAGCAGCAGATCTACAACATAAACAGCAATCACTCCTTTCCTCAAATGATCAGTACCAGTAGTTCAGGGTAGAGGGTAGGGCTCTGTGAGCCCCTCCTCCTCCCTTGACCGGTTGTTGACTGGAGTGGTGCTGTGTGGATCAGTAAGTGCAAGAAAGCAGGTGATGTGAATTAATGACTGGAACGGTTGTATCAAGCCGAAGGTGTGGCATTTCCTAGCCCTTTACCCTGTCTCCTGGCTCTTACACACTTCCACCCCCTCTTCTACAACACACCCTAAGGCTTAGCAAGGTGGTAGGAGTGACTTGTCTAGGGTGGGCCCACATCCAGCATACTGCCCCACACTCCGCTGTGCTTCTAGAACATCCCCACTGGTCTGTTCTTAGTCATTTACATTCCTTCTGACTCCTTTGCTAGGCCCCACCCCTCCCTTCACCTAAGTAACTAGAGTCCCATGACTGGCTAGTTCTCCAAAATTAAGCGCCTTTCTTTTGTCTTTAATTTCAGATTGTGGAACAAATAAACTACATGAAATCAAATGATAAAAAATCAGAAACGGATAAAAAAAGAACATAATGTATCTTTTAATGTATTACTACAAAAACTGTAATAATATCTACACACCAAAATTAGAAGTTATTCGTAACTTCTCCTCTAAGAACCATCAGCAACAACAAAATTAGAGAAATGTAATTTGTATCTCCGGTTTTCTGTTTGTTTTCTGAGACAGGGTCTCACTTGGAAGACCAGGCTGGTGATGGTCCTCCAGCGTAAGGCTGGTAATACAGGTATACACCACCACACCCAGCCAGTTCTCTCATTTTCTTTTTTTCTGTTTTCAGTACTGAGGACTAAACCCAGGGCCATGTGCATGCTAGGCAAGCCCCCAGCCCCACTTCTCAGATTTTTAAAACCCAGTTACCATTCCTATAAACTTGTAACATGGATTGCTGGGTTCTGATATTATTCCAGTAGCCAAGAGAGAAAACTGTAGAAATACAGAGGTGAAATAAGCTGCTCACAATCACATCCTAGTATACACTGCTATTAGAAGTACAATCTGTTTAACTGGACACGGCACCTACACTCCTAACTGCCATCAGGGAGAAAAGAAATAGTGTCCACAGCGAAGTCTGGCACTAACCTGATAGCACCAACCGGCCACTGTTCCCCCTGGATTCCATTTTGGCTTTTTAAACAGTGAAATGCTCTATACCTCCACTTAGCTAAGATGCACATCCAATGCTCACAGGAACACTGGCCAGTCTCCACACACGTGTGTCTACGTGGGTGGGCGCAGAGAAGAGGACACCAGGAGTCTTCCTCTATTCACTCTGACCTTACTGCTTCTCACAGAACCAGAAGCTCTTCGTTTTTGCTAGGCTGGCTGGCCAATCATCCCAGGATCTACCTGTCTCCTCCCCACCACACTGAGGTTACAGGCACACACAGGTCCGTATCTGTGCACAGCAGGAGCTCACACCCACTGAGCCACCTTCCCAGCTCCACTAGACACCTTCAACCCGATGCAGCTGAATCACAGCACAGAAGGGGAAACACTGAATCAAGGGGACAGAAGTGAAGTCTGTGCTGCAAACATGGGGACTAGCAGAAGGCAAACCGCTGAAAGGAAAATTGTTTTTCTAAACTAATAAATTAAGCTAAATCTACAACCTTAAGGTACATGGCCGGGGAGGGGGGGGGGGAGCTCAGTAAGCATCCCCTGGGTTCTCCAGCAGTACACAGACCAGGCATGGTGGGGCATGCCTGCAATCTCAGCACTTGCAGGGGTGGAGAAAGGAAGATCAGAAGTTTATGGTCATCCTTGGCTGCATAGCAAGTTCAGGGCCAGCATGGGGTACACGAAAACCATGACACAAAACCAAAAAAGACAAACAAATAAAACAAAACAAAATCTCATATTATTAGAAAGGTTATAGAAAATGAGAAAAACGATATTACCTTATTTTACCTAATAAGTCAATGACTAAAGAAATACAGCCCAAGCTTTAAAAATAAAATCCTTAACTACACTTATTTATGTGTATGTGTGTGGAGGTCAATCTGTGGGAATCAGTTCTCTTCCTCCATCACGTAAGTCCTGAGTTTCAAACTCAAGTTGCCGGGCTCAGTGGTAAAAGGCAATCATTATTATATAAGCTACAGATGGAAGGGAAGCTTCATGAAAAAGACTGAGTGTTGTCAACTTCACAGAATCTAGAGCCACCATGGAGACAGGCTGCTGATAATACCTGTGGGGAATTATCTTGATTGAGCTAATACTCCTGATGATGAGGGTGCCACAGCTACCTAGGAGCATCTGAGCCAATCAATCCATGGGTGACTTGCTCACTAGCATCCTCTCAAAGCACAAACCTAAGGAAACCAGGGTCCTTGAATAACAACACATACATTCAGCCAAAGGAAGAATATGCTACATGCTATAATCTGAGAACTGTGCAGTGGGAAATCCAAGGGACAAGAAGCATGAACTCAGTGTTCACTGACTCACTTCTCTCTCATCCTGTAACACATACCTGAGAGCCAACTCATAAAGAGAAAAGGTTTACTTTGGCACAGTTTTAGAGTTTTCCAACCAAGACCAGTTGGCTCTGTTGCTTTGGGCTCATGGCCAGGCTCCATATAGCCAGAAAAAAATGGAGAAATAGGGTAGACTTCATAACCAGGAGCAGAGGAAGGGACAGACTGTGGCTTCAGGATCACGCTCCCAATTTAATGCCTACTAAGTTCCCCTTCCTAGTTCCACGTCCTCCTCCTGACAGCGCCATGGCCTGGGAGCCAACAGTGCTCTCTGAATCCTCAGGGAGACAAAGACTCCATGGCAGCACCAGGCCACTGGAGCCACGGTTGGAGCCCACTAGGTTTCCTAGTGGCTGTACCCAGCAGGACTGCATAAGAGATTGACTGGACCATGGGCCAGGGTACCAGGTGACTGTAACTAGCAAGGGGGAGGTCTTTTGCTCTACCCCTTGGCACTGTTATAAAGAGACCTTTGGAAATAAGTTCTGGGCCTGTTTGGATAAGGATCCAGGCCCACCCAAGTCTATCCTGTGTTTTCTCTCTGTTCTCTCACCTCACTATTTCTAACTAAGTCTCTTATCCCTAAATCCTCAAGAGTTCCTGGGGTAAAAAAGTGTGGGGGCTGGTCCCCCACTAGCCATCTCTCAAATGGGACAGGTGAGCCTACAAGTCCTACTAAGAATAACACTGCTGCTGAGTGTAGGCCGAATAGGTCAAGAAGAGTGTCAATGTGCAGAGACACCAGCTCCCACACTGACAGTAGATGAGTTAGAAAATGCATGAAGGGGGCTGAAGAGATGGCTCAGTGGTTAAGAGCATTGGCTGGCTGCTCTTCCAGAGGACCTGAGTTCAATTCCCAGCAACCACATGGTGGCTCACAACCATCTGTAGTGAGATCTGGCGCCCTCTTCTGGCCTGTAGGCATACATGCAGACAGAACACTGTATCTATGGATTTAAAGTTTTTTTATAAATAAATCTTAAAAAAAAAAAAAGACTTGATGCTTCCCTTTCTCTCCATCTGTTTCCCAAAGCTTGTCCATGTTTAATGCCCATTCTTACCCTCCTCTCACCTTAGAAGAACCCAGGGATGGCTAAGCTCAGCCCAGGCTCTGCATCTCCTCGTCTCTATCCCCAATACACTGTCCTGGCACTTATTTCCCCAGCTGCTCATTTCTTACCTTCTGCAGTGGATGCTTTGCCTTGGTTTACTCTTTTTAGTAGCATTCCCTCCACCATATCTTCCCTCTAAACGTGCTCCTGTGTACTAACTTCAAATATTCACCCCAATGTCACCTTCGCCTGTGCAGACACCTCTCACTACGTGCTGAACTGCAGTCTGACTTTGACCAGCATCCTGGTTCTAAATCCACCCATCATTCCCCTCTTCTCCAGAGAGGAGCACTCTCAGAAACCTGGTGTGGCACGGACCCTTCTCATCACTTATAAGCCATTTCTGCAATGTGAGCACATGCTTATGAAAACACGGTGATCTGGAGGTGTGAGCTTTACACATCTGGTCTCACAATGAGGGCATTATTCTGCAACCTGATTTTTAATTCACTGCTAGATTTTGAGTTGTCTCCATGTGTGGTGATAATTGTGTTCCTCAAAATATTGTGCACCCTAATAAACTTATCTGGGGTCAGAAAACGAACAGCCACTAGATATAGAGGCCAGAAAATGGTGGCACACAGGCCTTTAATCCTAACATTCCAGAGGCAGAAATCCGTCTGGATCTCTGTGAGTTCAAGGCCACACTGGAAACAGCCAGGCATGGTGACTCACGCCTTTAATCCCAGGAAGTGATGGCAGAAAGGTATTTAAGGTATGAAAACCAGGAACTAGGTCGGTTAAGCTTTCTGGCTTTCGAGAAGCAGTTCAGCTGAGATCCATTTGGATAAGGACACAGAGGCTTCCAGTCTGAGGAAACAGGATCAGCTGAGGAACTGCCAGGTGAGGAAGCTGTGGCTTGTTCTGCTTCTCTGATCTTCCAGCATTCACCCCAATACCTGGCTCCAGGTTTGTTTTTATTAATAAGACCAAAGATTCCTGCTACATCCATGTTGATCTGAGTCATGCACTCCAAGTTCTATTCATCCACTATCCTCTAGTGGGCATTTCCAGTGTGCTGCTACTCTGCTTGCTGCAATGAACACCCACCCACCTTAAGCACGAAGCACCGTGTCTGGAAAATACACCCAGAGTGGAACTTTGGTATCACATTACAACTCTGCTAGCTACTTCCCATTGCGCCTCACCACGGCTTGTAGCCAGTTCGCTCCTACTTGGTGAGTCACTGCGGCCTACTCCCTACCACCCACATCCTCACCAACACTATAACAGCCATATTTACATTCTGCCACCCTGGTAGGAGAAAACCAGAATTTCATCTGATGGCTACTGTGTTTTGATAGCCCTGGGTGATATGCATGCATCATATATCCTGACATTCTGTCACATTCACTATCCACCCATCTTCAGTCATTTATGGAAGCACTTTTTATGAGCGCTGGTGTTGTGGAATATTTAACTATGTAAAGATGTGTTACATTTGTTTATGCTGCATTTGTTTAACGATGTAAGGATGTGGTACATTTGTTTATACTTACTGCATTTGTTTAATTACGTAAAGATGTGTTGCTGTTTCACCTTGCCTGCCTAAGGCACCTGACTGGGCTAATAAAGAGTTGAATGGCCAATAGCTAGGCAGAGAAAGGATAGGCAGGGCTGGCGGGCAGAGAGAATAAATAGGAGGAGAAATCTAGGCAAAAAAGAAAGAGAGAAGAAGGAGAAGAGAACTAGGGAGAAAGAGAAGGAAACACCCAGGGGCAGCCTTCCAGGCAGCCGCCAGCCAGCCAGACACAGAAGAAGCGGGAAAAGTAGGACATACAGAAAGAAAAGGTAGATAAAGAGAAACTGGTTAAGTTAAAAGAGCTAATAAGAAACTGGTTAAGAAACAAGCCTAAGCCAGGCGTTGGTGGCGCACGCCTTTAATCCCAGCACTTGGGAGGCAGAACCAGGCGGATCTCTGTGAGTTCGAGGCCAGCCTGGGCTACCAAGTGAGCTCCAGGAAAGGCGCAAAGCAACACAGAGAAACCCTGTCTCGAAAAACCAAAAAAAAAAAAAAAGAAACAAGCCTAAGCTAGGCTGAGCATTCATAACTAATCAGAAGTCTCTGTGTCATGATTTGGGAGCTGGTTGGTGGCCTAAGAGAAAAAGAAAAAGCCTGGTACATGTTGGTCTCCATGTATTCTAGACAGTAGCCCCTCCTTTACATGTGGTTATAGGCTCTCTCACACTTAGTTCACTATATTAGGGCAGCATTTTTAAAAGGAGTCACAGGTGGAAAGCAGACTTGAGAAAAAGACTGCTTTGAAATCTAAAAACAAAAAACAAAAAACAAAAAACCCGCCAGGCAGTGGTGGCACATGCCTTTAATCCTAACATTCTGGAGGCAGAGGCAATCAGTTCTCTGAGTTCGAGGCCAGTCTGGTCTACAGAGTGAGTCCCAGGACAACCAAAGCTACTCAGAGAAACCCTGTCTCAAAAAACAAAAACAAACAAATGAACAAACAAAAATCTCAAAAAACTACCTAAGTAGCAACGACACAATAAAGACCAGAGGCGAGTATCAAGCTGTACTAATGACTAACTGCATCTTATAACTCGCATGAAATCACACACACATAAGGGGTTAAAAACAAATCTCACTGTGTATTCATGTTACATTTCTTTAGTTTCTCTTCCAGTTCAGAAAGGTCTCGGAGATCTGCTCCAATGATGGCATATCTCTTTGAATCCAGCATGTGCCCATCTGTAAAGACAAATAATAATAATAATAATAATAATAATAATAATTCTCATTTCAACACAAGCCAATGATATCATTCTTTTAATGGACATGGGTTTTTTTCTTTTTTAAATGTTATTTAAAATTTTTTATGTGTATGGATGTTTTGCCTGTATATCATGGTCATGCCTAGTGTCCTCAGAGGCCAGAAGGGGGACATCAGAGCCCTTGAAATTGGAGGTACAGATGGTTTCAAGCCACCTTTTCGTATGCTGGGAACCAAACCTAGGTCCTCTGGAAGAATAGCAAGTGCTCTTAATGCTGAGGATCTCTCCAACCTAGATACAGCTTTTTCAAGATAAAAGTAACTGAATCCAGATATGGTGGTGCACACCTTTAATCCTAACACCTGGGCGGCAGAGACAGCTGGATCTCTGTGAATTCAAGGCCAATCTAGTCAACATACCAAGTTCCAGGACAGCCAGAGCTACACAGAGAAACCCTATCCCAAAAAACAGAACAAACAAAAATTTTTAATTAAAATTATTATTATTATTATTACTGAAACAGCAATCTCTAGGTTCAGTGAAAGACCCTGTCTCGCTACAATAAGGAGGAGAAAGACAGAAGAGGACACCCAGCCCTGGCCACCATTTTCTATAGTGATTTTCTAAGCGTGCCACTGAAAGGAAAACACAATCCCTCTCTACGGGACACAGGGGATCACCAAACAAAAACACCTCGTATTCAGCCAATCCTTTACTACTGCACATATGGTATTGCCAAATTTTCTCCATTTGAGACACTGCAATGAGCATTCTGGTACTGATGAAGTACCTGTCAGTCACTTCTTCAAGGCAGAGGAATGTGAGTGGAATTAAGAAGTCAAAGACTAAGCTATTTAAATACTGGGTGGGTGGTTCCACAAAAACTACACCATTGTAATGTGTTATGTTTAAAAGAAAGGAGGTTATGTAGCAATGCGCTTACAAATGAGTAAGAACATGAGTTTTCAGATGTGCCAGAGGTAGGATGGAATGGTGTCTGCAGTGGTTCTCAAGCTTTAGGACCATCGCAGTCACCCTGAGGGCTGCACCCAGAGTTATGATTGCTTAGACCTCCCCACAGCAGAAGTCTGCATCTCTAGCACATTCCCAGGTGGTTCTAATGCTGCCAGTCTGGAGACTACACTTACAAAATCATGGATACGAATGCCATGACACTGGCCTTTGAGGGTCATCAATGTAGTCATGATACCTTCGTGTGTCCTTAGAAACTCTTTCAATTTTTGAATGACTGGTTTTTGTCTGTTTTTCAAACAAGGCCTTGCTCTTTAGCTCAGACTGGCTTTGCACTCACAACAATCCTCCCACTGCTTGAGTGCCCAGATGACAGGTGTGTGTCACCATGCCCCGATCAATGCTATTTCTACACAGGCCTTATTTACTGTTTCTCACTGGTACAGACCATGTAGGAAGGTGAGATAAACAACAGCCATCCTGAACCACTGCTACTGACTCATGGTCTAGCTCTGAGAACCCTCACAAAAGGTGCTAGAAATGGCAGTGTGCCTGTCTAGCGTGTATAAAACCCTGTATTCAATTCCCAGGACTAAGGGAAAAAACTATAGCATGTAAGCAGGTCTCCTTCTCGTCTTTCATCAGCCCATTTGGTCAAACATATTGAAAGAAAATATAAACACCTCCTGGGAACCCCTTAGATGTCAGTAAAGCAATAAAGGACAAACAGGAAACCCAGAGTCAGCCCCAGGGTACCACAGTGCTGGATCAAGAAAATAATATAAAGAATACAAAAGTACCTGTCTGCCTGTAATAGAAACAAACAATTCCCATATGCCTGTGTGCCTTCTTAAAAAAATACGTTGATGGGAAGCAAGTCTTGAATGAGTTTTTCCATTCCTGACCAAAACCCAAAAGACACACAACAGAATTTTGAAGCATGCAGTTCTCTAATATGGAATACAGTGGTGGAAAGAGGCGACCAAGCGGTTTGGAAGATACTTATCTTACTGGGACCAGTATGGAAACAGCAAGAAGCCAACAGTGCCCAAGGACAGCAGATGTGAACGCACACAGTGATCAGAGGCTCTCAGCCCCAGCCTGTGTCAAGTAGGCATTCCACACAATAAGCAGGAAGCCCTGGACATGACCTTGAGCCTTTGACGTGACAGAATCTGAGGACTGGAACAGCACACACCAGCACCACATGCAGTTATCTCTAAGTCAAAACTGTTCCAGTTGTTTAGATATACAAGGTCCATTGTCTGTCCTCAGAGGAAGCCTCTCCACTATATCACAGAGAACAGAATGGACCTGTGGGGGACATGGACTCAGTGCAAGTTCCAAAGTTTTGTTAGTCTGAGAAAACAGATACTTTTATGAAATCCAGCGGTGGCCAGAGATCATAGATTAAGCAGAAAGCCCTGCATACTGCAGCGCTCCCCGGAGAAGATGACAGGAAGGACTTGCCCACAACATGGGAGTTGCATCCCTCCTTTTCTTCTAGGTGTTTTGATAAGAGAACATGGGAGGAGATTCAAAGTGTTTTGTGTGATGCTTACAGAACGAGCATATCCAGGTCTGGAAAGCCAATCAACATGGGTTTAAAACCTGTCATTGGGTAAGGGGTGCAAGCCTGACATCCTAGCACTTGGAGGTAGAGGCAGAAGGACTGAGAGCTGAAGGACAGCCTCTGTTATATAGTGAGTTTGGGCAGCCTGAGCTTCCTGAGACCTGTCTTGGGGGAAAAAAATTAAAAATAACACCTATGCATTACTATTGGTAGTTTTATAATCAAAACTCCTTTAGAGGACTTGTTGTTAAGAGGATTGACAAAGGAAAAGCTTTGAAAATACAACTAATCAGGCTTTAAAAAATTAAGAACTAGCTTATACAGGGCCAAACTGAAGAGACAATTATGAAAATCCTCATTACATAAGCTTAGCCATTCTTCAGTTTAAGTAGTGGTTCTCAACCAGGAGCAACATTGCCACTCGGGAGCATGTAGCAATATCTAAAGACATAATTGTTTGTCATAACTGGAGGATGTACTGTGAAAGTATCCCATGATGAGCAGGTTCACCCCACGGCAGAATCAGACCCTTAGGGTCTTCAATAATGAAGACACAGAGACCATGACATAAAGAGAGGCGTGAAAACTCAAGATCTACTAGTCAGTAATACATGGTTAAAAAGTTCTTAAGTAACACAGAGTCCCAGCTACTCAGGAGGGATTTGACATCAGCCTGAACAACATGGTGAGACTCACCTTAAACAAAACAAACAAACAAGCCTTCAAAAGTCCTAAATACTCTGTGATGGAGGAATCACACAACACACTGTGGTCTATGCAGATCACACACCAAAACAAAAAGTGAATTTACAGCATATGGTCACATTTCAACTTAGCCACTGCCAGCCTGTGTCTCTGAGCAAATAACATAAGCATGTGACTACCTCTCTTTTAATCATAAAATGTAGACAGTGCTGATCTCAAATGATTATCTTTTGTATTAAAGATGTTTAACCGATGAGCTCAAGGTTCCTAAATGTGTACTGAGGTACCCTGCGTGGCATAGAAAATTCACAGGGATGAAGCAGAGTGTTTTGATTTTCCGCAGGAAACAAAGATACTCAACATCAGTCAGACAGGAGCAAACTACTAGACCAAAAACACAGTTTTAATACTATATCACTCTGAATTCTTCCAGGGTTATCATCCCTCTGGGAATCTTAAGCTCTTGTATGTCTTAAATAAAAAGTCAACACTGTGAATGCCAATGTGGACACAGGATGGACACCCATCCCAATTCCAAAGTGAAGTTGTGAGGTACCAAACACGTACACAGGTCTCAGTAGTAATTGTAGGTTTTCAAAAATGAAATAGTCACACATGAAGCACAGGTGCACATTTGGAATCCTAGCACTTGTGAGACAGAGGCAAGATTACAACTTTAAGGCAGCCTTGGCTATATAGTAAGGCTCGTCTAAATGTATGAATGAATAGTGCTTGTGCAACTTGTCTACTACTTTTCAAATGACTAATAAATTGCTACAACATATATACTTAAGATGTCTGAACCCAACTAATTAATAAACTGAAATGTGAAAGATGTCTTTTGGCCTAGAATACTGTGAAGTTACTGAGACATTCAAGGCACTGTAATTCTAAAGAGACAGGGTCAGTTCAATGCCTGGGCACACACTGAAGGCCTTTAGCAAAGACAAGAGCCCAGCTACGAAGTTCTACCCAAATGAACCTAATTCAAAGAGACAAGCCACATTGTGAGCGAAACAGATGGCAGCTGCTTTGGGCTACATGGTTTGCAGTGGTTTCTTACAGAGCAAAGGGTAACTGATAAAGGCTATGATAACTGCTGCCTGAAGCTACAGTTCAGGAAGAGGCATGAGCAAAGTGAAGAGCTGAGCAATGCTGCATGGTCTATAAATAACACTCACACATGTGCAAACAGTGAGTCAACAGTGCCGAGATTTTTCAAGTAAGCATTTCAAAAAGCATGCTGATCTGGGCTGAACTCAACCAATCCAACCCACTACTTCTTCAATGAGAGACTAATTTATTAAAGACTGTAAATGCTCTTTTTAGATAAGAGATTTTCCCAGAACACTTAGGTTTTGCTTTTGTTTTAAAGTAAAAGGGAATCCGTCTCAAGTGGATTTCTTGACTATATACAAGATTAATTTACCTATCCGCTCACTAATCTGATAATTCGTCGGCACTATGTACAAGGCACTGAGCCAGTTCTGGGACTACAAGGATGCCCAAGAAGATGTGGTTTAAGCTAGACATGATGGCCTGCCTGTGACCCCAGCTCTGAGGAGAGTTCTAGGTCAACCCAAGCTACCCAGCAGGATCCTGAAGAAAAAACAAAAACCAACCAACAAAAAACCCCCTGTAATCATGGGGCTTATAATTCAAAAAGAGAGGCGAAAATGAACACATTCAAGCATGGTAATGGTACATGGAGAGTGTGTACACTAGGAAGAGACTCTGCTTCATACATTTCCACATTGTTGATCAAAGTAATGCCAAGTGCAAGGATGCTCATGACAGACCCTAATGTGACACCAATTAACCAAGCATGCAGAAAACTGTTACAGAAATGTGAATGGTCACAACAGGTACAGCCAATTTGTATGGAGAAACAAAGGCTGGCAGCCACACAGACTTATGCAGACATGTAATCAAGACTCCAGTCACAGGGAACATGACTATGGCATTGCAGGTATGCACAAAAGGAGGTCTGTTTGGGTGCCTAAAGGCTACTGTGTTGATAATCAGAGAAGGCCACTCTCAAAGCCTGAATGACTATTAAACCCTTGACCTTCTCTGTCAACCACAACTGAACATAATGGAAAATTTTGGTAAGGATCTTTAAAACAAACAAACAAAAAAACAACACACACACACACACACACACACACACAAGAAACCCACACACAAGAAACCCACACACATGAAACCTACCCACAATCCAGAAGGCTCGGCACTGAAAGAATGTGTCAGAAACGATTATAATTACATGGGGGTCCAGGGATGTAGAAGGTCCTAGAATTGATCCCCAACACTACCAAAAAGAAAACTGTTGAGCTGCAATACTGATGGCCAGAGCTGGGCAGATTAGCATAAATGAATGGGCTGAAGAGAGGGACCCTGTCACAAACAAGCAAATGTGTTATGATCCCCACTGTGCTGCTTGTAAGGCTACTTGCCTAACTGCAGAGTGTCCTCTGGGTGTAACTCCAAGATGGGTCTGCACAGAAGCGGCTTGTTTCTATGGGAAGATGGGAAAGAGAAAAGAGAGTCAATTAACTCTTAAGTGCATTTACTGCCAAAATGAAGGCGTCTGTCACAAACTGTGAGTACATACTGAATATTCCTTATGCAAAATGCTTAGGACCAAAAACTGTACAGATTTGGGGTGTCTGTGAGATTCTGTAATATTTGCATAGCTTTATTGTTATACTTCCCTAACTGGACATGATGCTGAAAATGTTTCTGATTGTGGAGCATTTTTATTTCATATTTTTGGAGAGGGAAGTTTGGTGTATTGCTAATGTGCAGAACAAGGGCCACTTCTGAAGCCTTTCGGTCTACCTACATTTGGCCCTGTGTACACAGTAGCAGTTCAGTCCACACAAGCTTCAGGTTAGATCAGCTCTGCACTATAGGATTTGGCAGTTAAATCACACTGATCACCAAGTAATTTGATTTAAAAAATAGCTAAAAGTAGGCTAACACAAATTTTCTAAATGTCCCAGGATTTTCTAGCTACCTCCAGTTTCTTGCTTATTCTCAAACAAAATTATATCTTATGATCCTGGCTGTTCTTTGTCTCATGGATACAAAAAACTGACTTAAAGTTCAGTAATATTTATAAAGTAATTCCTGTACTCCAACAAATGAAAAAAATCAGAAATCAGAGAACCACACAGCTATGCACAGGTAAAACCTGTTTTTCTTTCCAGAAGCCATCCTGAGCTTCATCTAGGGTCCATTCATGCCCACCTCACCCAGAGTTCTAATGAGCTCAGCAGAACTACACAGTTCCAAGGGTCACCATTCACCATCTTAAAAGCCTTTTAATATAAAATGTACTTAATATTTAGAAAAAACTGGAGAAAACATTCCCACTGCATAGGAATGCAGTAGCTCTAAAGAATAAACCGAAAGTTTTAATGTCTATGGAATTTTAAAAATATAATAATTAGGCTATTATTTAAGTAACTACTTAACGTGGGGTAGGGGTGTAAAAAAACAAATAAGTCCTGACAGAGGGCTTTGGAAGTCAGGGTTTAGATAGCTCCACCCACGCTAGCCAGATGTCCCTGGGCAAGTCAACATCTCTGAGCAGAAGATTCTTCATCTCCAAAAAGGGTTCTGAGCACTCAGTTCCCAAGTCTACCATGAGGAGTGAGCCACCCAAAAAAAGCACTGAAGACAGCAAGAAGCGAAGAAAAAACGCATCATCCTGAGCTCTGCAAGTCCCTAAGAACAGCCATCACAGCATTTCACATGTTCAAGAAAGAAATTACTACATTAATTCAGGGCCAGGCTACTTACTGTCTATGCCCCAGGATAAAGCAATAATCAAAATACAAAAAAAAAATTCAGAGCATTCAGCTTTGCTCTGCATAGGTCAACCTTCAGTGTTCAGGGAAGTTACACTGATGAGTAAGGAGAGTCAGGCAGAAGGGACACTGAATGGTGAAGATCACACCTCATGCAGGGCTGATGGAAACTGAAAGCCAGCACTCTGCAATGAGGTCTCTCACATTCAACCCACTACACCATGAGCTGAGTATCCACCAGCTGGCATCCTGTCTCCCAACAAAGCCACACTTACTTGATGATGTGCAGCTTTCTCGTGACTATCATTGGAAAGTCGACTTCAAAATACTTCTTTGGGAGAAGACCTTCATCCTGGAGAAAACCACACAGAATCATTCCTTAACTCACATAGTCACTGCATGTAGCAGGCAAGCACTAAGCGCCTAACAGCAATGGGGGTACTTAGGGATTTTAGTCAGGGGACTCACAGGATCAGAAGTCTTTTATTTATTTTTATTCATGTGTATGAATGTTTGCTGAGCCTGTATGTATGTGTGTGCCTGCTGCCCTTAAAGATGTTTGTGAACCACCATGTAGGTGCTGAGAATTGAACCTGGGTCCTCTGCAAGAACAGTAAGTGCTCTTAGCTAGTAACCCATCTCTTCAGCCCCAGAAGAATATTTTCAAATTATTATGGTATCATTAAGAATGTATTTGAGCCGGGCAATGGTGGTGCACACCTTTAATCCCAGCATTCAGGAGGCAGAGGCAAGCGGATCTCTATGAGTTAGAGTCCAGCCTGGTCTACAGAGCGAGATCCAGGACAGGCACCAAAACAACACAGAGAAACCCTGTCTCAAACAAAACAAAACAAAACAAAAAAATGTATTTGAGAGGAGCAAGAACAAATACAGAAGCTAGGAGATAGTTAGTGCAATGTTTGTCTTACAAGTGTGAGGACCTGAGTTTAATTCCCATGTAAAAATTGTGTGTGAGTTTGTAATCCCAGTGCTGAGGAGGCAAAGACAGGAGGATCCCTGGGGCTCTTTGGCCAGGTAGTCTAGCCTAATCGTTGAGCTCTAAGCCAGTGAGAAACCCTATCTCAAAGGAGGTGGACAGTGTTCCTAAGGATAATGCAAGGTTGTCCTTTGGCCTCCAAATGTGTTTGTATACATATGCATGTGCATACACGTGCGTGCACACACGCACACACACACAAGCACACAAAGAACACACATATACATGCACTTAAGAATAGATACAAGAAAAAGAGGTTTCTGTATCTGTCCAGGTAAGGTCTATAGAGCTTGAAGCTGAGATGGCAGGAAAGGAGTTGTGAGTTGTCTAAACACAGCACACACGATATTCTTCCAAAAGCACTTGGAACAATCAGAGACCATCAGGAAGTCAATGCAGAATTTGTACTGACCAACGTTTTAGGGATTCATTTAGAATGAACAGCTACTGTGAGGAAACATCACATGCACAGGATTAGCATCATTTCTCTGCTGTTACAACAAAGCCTGATGAAGAGTAGGCTCAGATCCCAGCTCCACCATCTATCTGAATGGGCCAAGGGGTCATCATGTAAAAGGGAAGACAGGGCTGAAGAGAAGCCTCAGTGGTTAGGAGCAATAACTGTTCTTCTAGATCCCAGCTCCACCATTTATCTGAACGGGCCAAGGAGTCATCACTTACGAGGGCTGGAGAGAAGGCTCAGTGGTTAAAAGCACTAACTGTTCTTCCAGAGGAGCCAAGTTTGATTCCCAGCACCCACACGGTAGTGCACAATGACCTATAACTCACAGGACAGTGTCTTCTTTCAAGGGCTAGTCCAGGCTCTTCCTATCCTGAGCCACCTTGCTTCCTTCCCAGCGGAAGGGAAAACAACTATGGCAAATCACTCTTCAATCACTGATGCTCCGATTCTCTGCATCAACACCGCAAGCCTAAAAAGCTCCTAGTTAATGAGCTGGTACAGAAGGCCCCAAGCCTGGGTCAGGCTTGCACAGGACAGCCGGGAAGAGCATCACTCAGATGCAGAGGGAAGCCACCACAGCTGACCATTTCACATATGCTTCCTTCCCCACGACTACAGAGACATTAAAGTAAGGTACCTTAAAGGGCTTCACCCTTCAACCTTATTCCTTTTGTGACAGTCCTAGATTTCCTGTCTATAGGAAACACCCAACTATACAAAGGGTCTTGGACCCCTAAGATCACACAGAAAGAGCAGGAAGTCCATACTAATAGTCTCACTTCTGCAGATTCAGTCTTTCTAGCTGGAAGGTATGAGACACAGTAAGAGCATGGATAGG
This sequence comes from Peromyscus nudipes, assembly GCA_902168325.1. NCBI lineage: Eukaryota > Metazoa > Chordata > Mammalia > Rodentia > Cricetidae > Peromyscus > Peromyscus nudipes. Next base: position 69,360 of record CABHPH010159742.1, read on the forward strand.
CTCTTCCTATACTTTTATGGAAAGGCATACATCTCTAAAGCATAGAATCATAATTCTTTTCTGCAAAGGACCAGAAAACAGTTTAACCCTTTCAGGCCAGATGGTCTCTGTTGTAACTAGTCAACTCTATTGTCACCTAGTCTATGGCTGTTAAATGTGGACAATATACAAACAAATGGAAGTTACTGTTCCAATAAAGCTTTATTTACAAAAACAGGTGATGGGCCAGATTTAGCCTACAGCTTATAGTTTGCAACTCCTACTCTGTAAGAGCAAACAGGGAGCTGGAAGGAGAGCTCCATGGTTAAGAGCACTGGCCTCTCTTCAAAAGGACATGGGTTTAACTCCCAGGACCCACAAGGCAGCTTACAACCATCTGTAACTCCAGTTCCAGGGGATCTGAAACCCTCTTCTGGCTTCTGTGGACACCAGACATTCCCTTGGTACCAAACATACATACAGGCAAAACATCCACACACATAAATTAAAAAATAAAAATAAAAGAACAAACAAGGAAAATATCTATAATATCCTTAAAAAAGAACTTTAGATTTAGGAAAAAAGTGCTCCAGACCAACATGATTACTAATAAAAATATAAAATTTTCCAGAAAGGACTTGCAAATTTTCTGCCGTTTTCCTTTCTTACTACTGACAGGCAATTTTTCTTCTTAGAAGAGGCGAACTTTGTTCATAAATAAAAATCTCAGATTTATTAATTATCAAGTTATCTACAAGAAGGGGTAAGAAAGCAACCCATAGCGACCCGGAGAGGTGGCTCTGAGGACAGGCGCCCGCCCGCGGCGGCCGAGGTGGCGAGTTCGATTCCCGCGACCGCCAGATGTCCTCAGAATGAATGACGTCATCGTCATTCATGGGGGGGGGGGGGAAGAAAGCAACCCATGTGATCAAGGGATCTCGGGCCCAGTGGAGGGATCCTTAACAGCAACATCTTTACCCAGAATCTGCTCAAGTTCCTTATACCAACCATGCGACATTCTGCTACAAAGACAAAACAGGCCTACCAAAAAGATGTCACCAAAAAAGCCTCCTTGAAGAACCACAGCACTGTGTGTACACAAGGGCTTGATGAGTTCACTGCAGTGTGTGTCCCCATTCTAGAGCCACTGGCTGCTGGGTCCCAGAAGACACTCTGCCCTAACCCCTCCTCCTCCTCCTTCTGTGAAACCCCTCACAGAACTCTCACAATAATGCTGTCTCACATAAAAGTTCTCATAAATGCCAGTTATCTTATCCTAGGAAAAATGTAGACGCAAACAAGAACACCAAGATCACACTGACCACTGGTTTCTCACATAAAACAAAAGCTGGGAGCTTTGATGACCAAAGTCCTTATCAGGTGACCTGATTGGGGCCAAAGATCTAAGGGTTATATATATATACATTCTTATTTATTTTATTCTATACTTACAAGGAATCTAGGGAAATGTACAGACCCATTATTGCACATGATTGACCTCATAGAGAGGTTAAGAAATCTGCAAAAACCTGTAAAAAGAACATGTAACACAGAGGACATGTCACAGAAAAGTCAGGCCACAGAGTCAAGGCAGCACTTCAGCAGAATCATGTCCCCTTCCTTGTGAGTATGATCAACCTCCTCTCTACCCCTCAGGGTAGCCAGAGATCCAACCAGAACAACCACAACAGGCTTAACGTCATAGCCTGCTTGTCCATCTCACAAATCTCTAAATCTTACTCAAGATGACATTATGTGGTTAACTGATCTTAGTTACTATCAAACTAACAAATTCATAGATTTGGTCTCGGTGATTCTAGTGGAAGATTTTTTTCTTCCTGCTGTATATCAACACACAGAAGAAAATACATGAATTTTTAGTATAATCCCATTTGAAATAACAATTAGAAACAATCTAACTTATTGGGCCCTGAGGAAGAAAACGAAGAGTTGACAGTTACTATAAGGGGACTATGAGGCACATCTAGGCAGGTAGAATGGGATGAAAAAGTCTACCACTGAATTACTTTTAATATATTTCTATTTTAAATTTATATGCATGTGCATATTTATGCATGTGCATATGTTCACATGTGTTTACATGATCACTGTGTGTGCACACAT
>CABHPH010159743.1:1522-46986 GCA_902168325.1 Peromyscus nudipes
TCATCGGCACACAGATGTGCATCTGCCTCCATCCTTCTGTCATCGGCCCACAGATGTGCATCTGCCTCCATCCTTCTGTCATCAGCACACAGATGTGCATCTGCCTCCATCCTTCTGTCATCGGCCCACAGATGTGCATCTGTCTCCATCCTTCTGTCATCAGCGCACAGATGTGCATCTGTCTCCATCCTTCTGTCATCAGCGCACAGATGTGCATCTGTCTACATCCTTCTGTCATCAGCGCACAGATGTGCATCTGTCTCCATCCTTCTGTCATCAGCACACAGGTGTGCATCTGCCTCCATCCTTCTGTCATCAGCACACAGATGTGCATCTGCCTCCATCCTTCTGTCATCAGCACACAGATGTGCATCTGTCTCCATCCTTCTGTCATCAGTACACAGATGTGCATCTGTCTCCATCCTTCTGTCATCAGCACACAGATGTGCATCTGTCTCCATCCTTCTGTCATCGGCACACAGATAAGCATCTGTCTCCATCTTTTTGCCATCAGCACACAGGTGTGCATCTGTTTCCATCCTCTGTCATCAGCACACAGATATGCTGTGGGATGGTCTGTATGTCAAATGTGTTGCTCTGATTGGTCAATAAATAAAACACTGATTGACCAGTGGCCAGACAGGAAGTATAGGCGGGACTAACAGAGAGGAGAATTGAGAGAACAGGAAGGCGAGGGAGACACGGCCAGCCGCTGCCATGACAAGCAGCATGTGAAGATGCCAGTAAGCCATGAGCCACGTGGCAAGGTATAGATTTATAGAAATGGATTAATTTAAGATATAAGAACTAGATAGCTAGAAGCCTGAGCCATTAGGCCAAACAGTTTAAATAATATAAGCGTCCGTGTGTTTATTTTATAAGTGGGCTGTCAGACTGCCTGGGCTTGGCAGAACCCGGACAGAAAACTCTCCAGCTACACAGATATGCATCTGTCTCCATCTTTTTGCCATCAGCACATAGGTGTGTATCTGTCTCTATCTTGACAGAAAAAATAGGTAATCTACTAGCATGAAAGAAGTTATCTGTGATCTTAGCACTCAGCTATAGGACTGCCCTCCACACATTTCTTAATTTTATTAAGAAATGTTTCTTTTAAATTTTATAATAATATGTACTTTACTGTGTTCTTTTCAGGGTTAAATAATAAAGTGTAAATTTATTATTTAACATTATGCTTAATTTAATAGTTACTATTTAACCAATCTGATAGTTAGAGAAATGAAAGATTCAGACATCAGTTTTCTGTGAGACTATGACTCCCTTAATATTGATTGTCAATTTGACAGATCTAGAATCTCCTAGGACATTAGCCTCCAAGCACTCTGTTGAGGGATTATTTAGATTATGTTAGCCTCTCTAGACAGGTCCATGAGGGAATATCATGACTGAGTCAGTTGCTGTGGGAAGACCCACCTTACTGTAAACAGCACCATTCCATGGGCTAGGTTCCTGGACTGGACAAATTAAAACAAAACATAAATGAACAAACAAAAGAGGTGATGTCAGTTGACCACTAGCAGTCATCCCTCTCTGCTTCCTGACTACAGTGTGAGCACCTGCTGACACTCTGACTCCCTTGCCATGATGTGCTCATCCCTTTGAAGTGTCATCCAATGTCAGCCCTTCCTGTATGTTGCTTCAGTAAGTTATTTTGTTACAGCAACAAGACATTAATGAAACCATGTTTCACCATAAATTTAACTACATTTTAGTAGTTTATATATATTGTACTTTAAAACCATTTTCATATTTCTAAAGTCAAGATTGCATCCTACAGTGAATACTATCATTTTTTTGACATAAGTCTCATATAACCCAGGCTATCCTTTAACTTATTATAAAGCCAGAATAGCCTTGAACTCCTGACCCTTCTGTTTACAACTCCCAAATTTTGAGATTACAGGTGTACACTACTTTGCCTGACTTTACACTGAATATTTAATGTGGTGGCATATTCTTATTTTGTTTGAAAAATGTTCATTAATTCTGTTACAGCTGCTAATGTCTTAGTATGGAGGTAAATGAATATTTTCACTTATATGAATTATATGTACTTATTATCCCCTTTTGAACATTTATATATTAATATCTTGAGGGTTTTATTATTTATCTGTATCATAATTAATCATTTGTTCTGTTTATTGATATTGTTTACTTAAGATTCATTTGTAATTGTATGTGTGTGAGTGTATGCACATGTGAGTGCAGTATAGGAGGTGGCCAGTGGCACTGGATCTTCTGGAGCTGGAGGTACCACCTGACTTGGGTTTGGGGAATCAAACTCAGGTCTTCTGAAAAAAATAGCATATTCCTTTTAAATGGTGAACCATCTCTCTAGTCCTTTTATCTATCTATCTATCTATCTATCTATCTATCTATCTATCTATCTATCTATCTATCTATCTATCTATCTATCTTTCATTCTATCTATCTATCTAATCTATCATTTTATCTATCTATCTATCTATCTATCTATCTATCTATCTATCTATCTATCATCTATCTATCTATAGTAGAACTCCTGTACATGACAGTGGGCTGAGAGAAGAAGGAATTTGAGAATTACATATGCTGTTTGGATGTGGTAGCATATGCTTCTCATTACAGCATTTGGGGAACTGAGGCTGGAATATAACTGTTAATTTGAGGCCAGTCTGAGTCATGAAGCAACCATCTTTTCAAAAAAAAAAATAATCCCACCAAAAAGATCTTCAACCCCCCCCCAAAAACAAAATGAATACTTAAGTGGGCTAGTTTTTCTTCACAGACTGTGGGTTAAATGATTGTCTTATTTTGTCTTATCTTCCATGCTGTGTTGTAACTGTGCATTTTAGATCTTTTTGCACCCAGCAGGCAAGGCTATGAGATTTCTTAAATCAAGGGACATGTGTCATTTACAAGAGCATAAGGACTCCATAGATACCAGATAAAAAGCAATGTTCTTAAGTCTGGTCCACTGGAGATAATTTAAGGTATGACCTTGAAGCCTTTTGACTTCAACAACTTATATTTGAAAACTGATCAGTTTTTCAAATATTAGTCTCATGATCTTTACATTGTTCCTTGGTTTTCCCAGTATCCTTTATTTCTGTGGCTATTTCACTATCATGATTGCCCATTGCAACCTCAGTGGGTGCAGACATCACACACATTTTGAAAATGTTATCTTTAGTATGGCTGTTTGGTAGTTTTGAAAATCTGTTAGGTTTGTTTAGAATCCATTGCTTTTCTTTGCTATTTGTTTTCTATTTTATTATACCTGACCATTATATATTATATATGTGCACATAATATATATATATATATATATATATATATGTTTTATTTCTTAGAACAAAATGTCCATTGGGCAGAATGTTAAATGTGTAAATAAATAAGGTTGATGGAAAACAAGAAAAGCCCTATCAATTTTTCTCTTTACAGCTAAGGGTTGGTCTCTTCATTTTATTTTACTCTCTTTGAAAACTGTGTGTTTTTCTTAGCATAAGATAAAGGCACATTCCATTCTTCCACACAAAAGTTTATGTATGTCTGAACACATGCCCATTATACTTAGTATATGTTTAATTTATATAGCAAACAGTATCAGACTTGGTGGCATTTTCTACATGAGAAGTGCTTTACAGCTGCTTGAGAAGCAAGCCCTGACCTTTACTTTACTTGCTGAATTTTAAAAATTCTGTATCTCATTTTAGGTTTTCTATTTTTTCATATAAAGAAATAACATAATTTCTAATTTTACATATGTAGTTTTAGAGTTTATTTTTATGTTTTAAAGATTGATTGGTAGTATTGTCTCTTTCAGATTTTTTTCTTTCTTTCTTTTTGATTTTTTTGAGACGGGGTTTCTTTGTGTAGCCCTGGCTGTCCTGGAACTAGTTCTGTAGACCAGGCTGGCCTCAAACTCACAGAGATCCACCTGCTTCTGCCTCCCAAGTGCTGGGATTAAAGGCGTGCACTACCATAGCCCAGCATCTTTCAAACTTTTGCTTTTGGTTTTCTTAGACATAAAGTTTGAACCCCTTCTCTTAGCCTTACTGTTAAGTTTTGTTCCTGTCTTGATGGTTTTGGAATCTTCTGGTGAATGCTTTTATCATTCTCTGCTGACAAGTTAAAAAGCCTTGTATATCTCAGAAGACTTTCCATCCATATAATTTGTAGTGTGTTCTTAAATTTTTATTTTTGAAACAGGGTCTCACAATATAGCACTGTCTGACCTGGAAGTCAGAGATTTACCTGTCTCTGCCTCCTGGGTTCTGGGATTAAAGGCCTGCACCACCTCATTCAACAATTTGTGGTATTTAAAATTACCATTCTTTAAATAGGCTGACTTCTTTCCCAAGTCTTGGATTTATTAATGGAATGTTGTTCACTTTAAATGTCAAGGATCTTGTTAGCATAGAGTACATGATCTATTTCTCTTTTGGTTTTGAGAGAATATAGTGAGAAAAGTTTAATTTTTGCATTCTGATGTTTCTTTCTTTCATATGTTCTCATGGACAGTCAAAGAGAAGTTACTCTTTACTGTCATGTAGAGGTGTGTGTGTAATATCTATGATACATGGGTGCCTGTGTGCATATGTACGCATGCGTTTGTGTATATGTGTATCTGTGTTCTATACTTTGTAACATTGTAGACAGTACATGATAGAGTGATAATAGTTTTCTCACACAATTAAATGTTTAATTTTCTTATTTTTCACAGTCTTATACTTTTGTTTATTGTTCATTTAATTGCTTCATCATGTACAATCAATGAGGCAGGGCATATTGCTAAACTGGATCTCTCCTCAAATGACATTAAAACATATATATATGTATGTATATATATATGTATATATATATGGAGAGAGAGAGAGAGACAGAGACAGAGAGTCTACTTTAAAGATTAATTTTTTAATTCTTGTTTTACTGGTGAATTTTTTTTTGCATACCATGTTTTAAAATACAACTCTTAACATGGCCTCATAGTAGATTAAGGCTGACTAAAGTTATAATATGTTTCTTCGATTAATAACTACCATCTGAAACTTAGATACTTCCAAATGCTTGTCTCATACACAGACTACAACTTGAAAGATTATATTATCAAATTTTAAATTATAACATGTTATCTTAATATTTTACAAGTATTTGTAATTATGTCTAATTGCTTGTGCCAAGGAGACTCAAAAGCTCATCTGTTGCCCTCCTCTTGAAGAGTAATGAAGGTACCGGGGGCAGCAAATTGATCCTCAGTTCTTGCCAAGTGTTTAGTATTGTTGAGAGTCATTAAAACTTGGCAAACACAAACTAAAATTAACTTGTCATTGTCCTTAACTGGAGATGCCAATTCCTGTGTGTTACTCACAGCTTCTTTTGAAATGTGTTTATTACTCCATGCACAGATCCCCACTCCTACCCTTTTATTTTGGCTCTTAGGCTCAAGGACAATGCTCTATTATAGACTTTTATATGACAGGGTCAAGGTACAAAGAGATCTTGCAGTTGCTGATTTATATCTATTTGCTACTTTGAAAAAATCTCCTTCTTTGAAGAAAAGGAACACAGGCATTTTTTCTGTAAAGTTTCTTGGTATTTGCATATGCTCTCTAATTTTGTACCACCAATGAGGCCAATAGTTTGATTTATCAGTATTTGTCTGCATTTCTCCTTCTTGAGTGCTTCTTTACCTTTTTAAACTAAGATTTAACTTTTTTTTCACCAAATCTTTTAACTGGCAACTTAATTGTCTTTGATTTAGATTTTTTAAAACTCCATCTTTAGACATAGATTGCACCCTGCTTTGCAATGAGACGTGTAATATATATATATATATATGGGCTTTGAGGGTTCTGTCCCTTCAGGAAATTTAATGAGAGATAGCCTTTGATGAAAATACAATTGTAAATGGGAATTACTTTGTCATGTACAGGACATGCAAAATATGTGATGAAATTTTCTAGATAAGGAAATTATCTACCTTATAATACAATTGCAATGATTGATTTAGGTATGTGTTCATGTTTTTAAACTTTAAAACTGAATGCATATATTCTAAGGTTTCAGATAGATGAATAGGTAAGAGCTCAGTAAAATGCAGTATTATAAGGCAAAGTAAATTAATGGTGGAATTAAGAGTTAATGATGAGGGCCATAGAGAGATGACACAGGAGATTAAGAAGCATAGTACTCTGGGGCGGGTGGTGCTGGATGAATGGTGTCCTAGGTAGATGGAATAAATGGTATGTATAGCAACTTGTCATTGTGGAAGGAAAGAAGGATGCAATGCTAAAAATGAAGGACTGAGTGTGATGAGTAGATCAAGGAGCTTCTACCTTCTGTGCTACATGCTCTTGCTGTGCACCATATGGGAGTATGCCGGTCTATTCTTTGAGAAAAGATAAAAATTGACTTGACCCGGATTGAGTACCTGATTCTCTAGTCTAACAAAGGATGCTGATTGAAGGGGTCTCCTCAGTAGGGAATGACTTCTTCACAGTCTTGAAGAGCAGAGTAGTGAGTTCTTTCTGTAAAAGTTCATATGGGTGGCTCAGAGATTCATTAAGAATAACTTTTCCCTTGACCTGTTCCAAATTATGACTCTTAAATTGCAGTCCATGCTTACCTTAAATTAACCTCTCTTTTCATGAGACAGTCCATGTGAGTAACTTCCCAAGAGCCAACATGTCTCAGCTAACATGTTAGAACATTGATCAAAATGATGTAGAAGAGAGATTAATCTGGAATTTTATTAGCTATGAGAAAGGAACTCCCTGAAGAAGTGGACAAGGTACTTTCCTTCTTAGCAATCATTATTTTTTATTAATATATTTTACAAGACTGCAGTTGAAATAATATTAAATACAAATTTGTTTTTATACAGAAAGTGTAATAAAGTTAAAATAGTTCCTTGTAATTCATAGCATTATTGCAATGCTTACAAAATTTTTGCATAGAGTGTGCAAGGATTTGATGTTATTTAAAACAAAACTGAAATACTTGTCTCACATCACACCAAACCCAGAGGAAAAACAAAACAAAAAACAAAACCTAAAATAACACAAAGGCCAAATTCAGATGAGGTTCCTTTTCCAAAGGCCATAATCACCAAACAAATCGACTTCTATGTCAACTTCTATGACCTCATCTTTTCTGTTAAGAGCCCCAGAGTGTCCTCTCCAAAGAGTATTCAGTCCCCTCATGATGGATGTTCCACTTTCCTATCTAAAACATGGACACCTTTGGTATGTTTCTATGAGAGAAAATGCTGACTAAGAGAGATGAGAAAATTTATCCCACTTCCTCATGAAAATATTGACTAGAAATTGCTTTTGTGTTACTCTAGTATAAGTATCCCATCAGTTCCCTTTACTTTGCTGTAATTTCCAATCAGGGAGGGACAGAGAAAAGCCTCCATTTACATTTTTCAGGGCTTTTTGTGAGGTTGGTGACAAGATCTGTCAAAGGTGCCCATACACGATTTGCCATTTGGAAACTGACACCATGGGAAGGAAACTCCCTGACTGACCCAACCAGAGGGTCTTTAGCATTTCTAGTGAATCCCTTTCTAAGGTTGTATGAGAGGTGGAAGCCAACAAGCTCTAGCCCTGCGGCTGAGTGCAAGAGTATCCAGACCCTCCACTGTCATGAGAAGGATGCACACAGACGCACAAGCATCTTGTCTCATAGCATCTCTCAGCTCCATGAGGGTCAGACTCATAGCAAGACTTTCATGAGGACACAGTAGTGTTTAATCTGTTCAGACAGACCTTGAGTTCAGAGTTAGTTTTTCAAAAAAGATCTTGTCTATTTCCTCTTAATGGAACAAACTCTAATTTTGTGTTCAGAAGGTGCCAATGTTCAAAACTACCCAGTTATAATGAATGTAGATTGTATTCACTTCCTGCTTTTAATTTGGAATGCTATAGCCTCAGGGCTGAGGGTGGGACACCAATATAAAAGAGGGGCCCTGGTTAAGGTAGAGAATGGCTCTCATTTCCAACTCATGAGAATTGGTGGTGATGGCCTCAAGGCTCTAGTGGGAAGAATTCTGCACCTTGGGAGGGATATGGCCCTTTAGTGATAGTTGATAAGAGTTGGGGATGAAGCCATTCCAGGGTCAAAGTGGCTTGCTCCAGGTGGTATTGAATGCTTCAGGTTAATTGAGTTCTAGGTGATTCTCAGTGATAGAGAGTGAGCTCTGAGTTATTTGGTGATTTTATTTTACTAGAAGTAAAGGGAGAAAGGAAAGCCTAAGTGTCAAAGATCTCTTATAAAGTAAGACATCTGATTTTTGGAGAGAGGTGTAGGAGAAGGAAATTATATATATTGGGAAAACAGCATTGTCTGTCCATATAGATGCATAGCTGCATATCAAATGTCCTCCTGCATATGAGGCTCACAACTGAGATATCTTCCAGTCATAAGGACTAAGAAGTCTGACTTGGCAAGAATCATACCCAGAACAAAATGGCTGGTTGGTTTTGTTGTCACTGTACTAGATTCTATAATGCAGTCAGGCTTTCTATCTCTCCACTCCACAGATCCACACTTTACTATTGTATGCATTCCTGATAAGAGACTACAGAAAACAGAGATGGGAAAGTTTTGTGGCCTCACTCATTCGAGAAAGTCTAATCTAAAACCTAGGAGGGGTGCACTCCTCACCAACCTGAAAACTAACTTGAATGTTAGTGAACTGCCCAGGGACAAGACTCACACTCAGGCTTGGTCATTTTCTAGATATTGAGTTTGAATAAGTTTCTTAGCCTCTTGAGGTCCCAAATTTTCCTATCTGTAAACTGGAACCTCGTTGGGAGTTCAACTCCAAAGCACTGTTCTGAGGAAGAAATAAATGGATGCAGATAAAGCATTTAGCACAGTGCCCTGTGCAGAGTTCAATAAATATTAGCACACAATTCTAATAACGGTTGGAAAGTAGAGTCTAGTTGTTTCATATCTTAGGGTAGGCTGTAGATCTAAGAAAACCTCTTGTTTTATGCATGAGTTTTGAGGATATGGCTCTTTTTGTGGTGAAATTTTATAGCTCCCCCCCCCCTTTCTGAAAGCAAATAGCCATGGCCCTCAAGATCCTAGGATCTCATGAGTCAGGTTAACAGGAACACTAGACACCTATGTCTTCCCTTTTGACCAATGCCATCTTTCAGTCCTCAGACAATTCATTGTTTTACCACTCTCAGTTAAGTGAACAGTCAGTCTGGAGTTTCTTACTTAATGAAATCTGAGCTCCCTCTGCTTCCAGGGAGAGAACCCCAATATAAAAGTGGGCTTTGAAGACACTCTGGGTATGTGGGGGGGATTTTTTTTTAATTTTAAAAATAAGTTTTCTTTCTTGTTTTCCCTGCAAGGGCAGCTTCAAGTTTGTTGTATTTAGTGAGGAAGCAAAAGCCACATACTTGCCAGTGAGGATGGCAACATGCTGAGTGAGGCTTTTGGCTGAGGACTCTGGCTTCCGAGTAGGACAGGTAGATTGGGACTTTAAAGCTACTTCTTGCCTGCGGCAACTGTTCCTTTGATCTGTTCCAATTTGTAGCCTCCAAGTGTGTCCTGCTGCTGCCTGCTGCTGGGTTTATGTTAAGGGGCAGCAGTTGGCATTGCTGTTGCTATATACTTGCAACTCTTTGTGGATGGGTCTGATGGCATCATTAATGTTGTGTTGTGACATAGCCTTCCCTACTGCATCAAAGGCTCATGGCATTTACTCTTCCTCAAAAGAAGATACTGATTTCTTACTCTGTCCATTTCCTCAAAAGCAAGATGGGAAAGGGAGGGACCAAATCACCTGTGTGAGCCTGGGTATCCCCAGGGGAGTTTCTTCTACCCTTATGCTCCAACTATACTCAGAAAGAGGACCTCCCATGAGCAATTATTTCCCCTTTGTCATTCAGACCTGCTTTGACAAGTTTCAAGGACTCCATTATGAAGAAAGCTTTTAAGACTTATAGAAATCACATTGCTTTAGAAAGTGCTAATGCCTATGGTGCATTGTGCTGCCTGGAGCAGCAGGCTTGTGGCTGCTTTATCACTGATCAGTGGTTTGGTTTTGTGAATGAGAAATTCAGAGGCAACTGTACAATTTAAAATTCCGATTACCACAGAGAAAGAGATACATCTGACATCCCGCTGCAGTAAACTCCAACTATTTTAATGGAAATATGTTGGAACTGGAGAAGCCTTCCGCCAAGGAAAAAGTGACAGAAAGCTGCAAGAGAGACATTTTATCTTTGCGATAAAAGGCCTGCTTTCTAAGGTTGTTTCTTTCATTAGAACTGTTCTGCAACCTGCCTGCCACTGATGCAACCATGCAAACGTGTCACTCAAGGAACTGATTCTTTATCATCTTGTCTTCATACCCAAGACTTCCTAAGGTGTGTGGTGTGGGGAGGGAGATCTTGTTTTGCTTACAACTTACATAACTAAGACTTTTCATCTTTTATTCATCCTTAATAAAGGATCAGATACTGAAAAATGGATCAATTCAACCCTTTGGCCCAAGCATTATGCTATCTTTTGTTTAAAATAAATAAAACCAGGATACTCTCATTGGGTCTGCCAATTTGATCCTTCAGATATAGTCACAGGAAAGCCTTCCATGTAGATTAAGGACCAAAAAATGGTAGACATTCTCATTGAAATATATCCTGTCTCTCCAAGGAAAATACTCACACCCATAAAAGTTCATTTATAATGATGCTGAATTAACAACAGTAAGTATAACACCACTATCAGCAAAAGGGGCAGATCTGCGGTAGCAACTGATCTTACCACACAGAAGCAGAGGTATGTGAATATGAAACATGTCCTTTTTTTGTATTCCTTCCACTCCAAAGGAGCAAAGAAAAGACCCAAATTGGAAGAGCAAAAGTAAACTGCCACTCATCTGGTCACTTCTAGAAATAGCTCCATAGAATTTCACTGTTTATTCTTACATATATAAAGATGTTATTGTTTTGCATCCTTCCGGTGATTCATCGGTCTAACCTGGGGCTGTAGGAACAGTGGCCACATTGGAGGTATGGGTAATAGAGTTCATCTAAGGTCAAAAGTATTCTCTGGAGGACCTAGGTGTGGAAGTCTCTCTGGTACATGGGAAGACCCAGTCTTTGTAGGTGTAGATGGACTCAACTATTTTTAGGGAAAAGATTGTGAATCAAGATCATTCTTCCTGGCTCACTTCTGGTCAAGCATTGTTCACTTGAGAAGCATCGCTCATCTGAGAAACAGCCATCAAAGGTGCCCTGAAAAGGGTGGGAGGAACACAGCTTCCTATTCCCAAGCTTCCACTTTCTCAGTTACCCCAAGTCCTCTGAGCTGCCTCCTCTCAGATACATCTTTCTTAAAACCTCAGCCAAGTTTTATATTCCCAAGCCCCCATGGAAACACAGGCTACTTCTTGTGCCTGAGAAATCTGCCTTCTGTTCTACTATGTCTAACACATTCTACAAGTGATCTGTAACTCAGGAGTCAGCAAATGTTTTCTGTAAAGGGCTGTATAATCACAATGTTGTTTTGCTGGCCATGCAGTCAATGGTGAGGGTATAGAGTGACATGGCTCATATACGACTTGTAAATGTCTGTGGCTATGGAGTCAGGCTTGGTCTCCAGTTTGAAGTTTATTGACCCTTTCTATAGGGTCAACCCTCAAGTAATCTTTGGTCTACGGTTTGTGGATGTGCAGTACCATTTGTCTAGAGAGAGAATGACCTGAAGGAAGCTAAAAAAAACAGTTCAAGTCTGTAAGTGCTATCCCTTAGTCATGTAACAATTATTAAACCACACATCAAGTTTCTACCTAGATAGATGTCACCATGGAGCTCTTTAAAACCCATGTCATCTTGAGGTAGTCCCTCCAAATGAAACTCTCATGATTTTTCGGAATAGACATGATGAAAAGAACTAAATGATAAATGTATCTGGAGATTACATGTTGATTTGTAAAATGTTTTCTGAAGAATATTAGCATACCAGAAGTCTAGGGGGCTGAAGAATCATTTGAATCCTGTTAATCCACCAGCTGCTTACCCAGGGATGTGATTGTCTAGAAGATACTATATATAAAGATTAGAAAGACTCACATTTTCAAAAAGTAGGGGTCAGCAGACATTAATATAAATGCTAACACCCCCCCCCTCCAGAATTCTGGTGAAAGCTTCTCTCATGATTATGGACAAATATTCTGGTTAGAGAGCATTGGGTGTGTGTGTGTGGGGGGGTCATTTACAACTAAGAATGCATTTTAGCAGTTTCTAGTCTGAACTGAAATTTGTAATCTTCTCATGCCAGAGATCCTCTGTATTATCTGATGTCCTGTGGTTCCTTAACCTCATTGAAAACCAGAATTAACTAGAATTTTGTGTCATGTAATCCTCCATAGAGTTCTTGATTTATATCCTCAATTGCTATTATTTTTATTGTGTGTTTGTGTGATTTGTTTGCTCTCAGATTCAATTTTGCATGTGTGACCATAATATATATTTTTTTTTGGTTTTTTGAGACAGGGTTTCTCTGTGTAGCTTTTGCACCTTTCCTGGAACTCACTTGGTAGCCCAGGCTGGCCTTGAACTCACAGAGATCCACCTGGCTCTGCCTCCCGAGTGCTGGGATTAAAGGCGTGCGCCACCACTGCCCGGCTAACCATAATATTTTTTAATTGTCATAAAATTCCCAAGGAATATGTCACAATTGGAAATAAAATCAGAAGAGGTTCAGGGAATTGTGTTTTTTCTTCTTATCCATAGACAGTGGGTGAGAGATGGTCATATGCAAAGGCAGTTTGTCTGCTTAAACAAAACAAAACATCCCTTCCCAAACAATCCTGTCTTCTTTATATACTTAGCCACAAGGGACTTCAGAATTATTGTTTATCTGAAGGATATGGGCTAAATGCTTCTAATAGCTAAGAAGGGCTTTTTGTGACTTGAAAATGATACCTGTGTGTGTGTGACAGGCAGATCCTGGTGGAAAGGGCCTATAAGATTCCGGCAGAAAGGCCTATAAAAGGTCCAGTAACCTGAGGCCCCTTACAGGATCCTGTTTTAGATTTCCATACTGCAAATGGAGCAATTTTAAGTTCTTGGCCCAAAATGGACCCGTCCAGTGCCTCTGCATAAGATATACAGAGAGGGTGAAGGGAGTCAGGCCTGGCCTAGAAGCCAGAAGTCCAAGTCATGACTCAGGTTAGGACAGTCCCTGCTTTGTGTCAATAAGCAACTGAGGAGTACATTCCGTGTGTGCAAACATCAGCCTGTTGCTTGCATGTCATATCAGAAATAGCAAACCTCTTTTTTTTTTATCTCCTATAACCATTCAGCTTGTGGAGTAAGAAAAATTAGAACCTTGTGGAGAACAAAAACAAAAACAAATACCACTGAGGCCTACAAAAGCAACTTCATTCAAGATTGTAGGGCCGCTGTTTCGCCTAGTTTCAGTTATACCTCCGTTCTGGGCTCCTCAGAGTCCACATGTGGAAACTAGTTGGTTTGTCTACCAGTTTCTGATGCCCAGTCATGACTAAACCATTTCCCTTCAACCACCCAAAATAAACTACAGATAACAAGATAAACAGGATGTGCTTCTCCTTGCTGAGTGCATTGGCTTAAGGCATAGGCACATTTCCCCCTCTTTGAACAGAGATGGTGTAATCCCCTGTCCCAGCACAAGAGCTGGCCAGGGTGACCCTGGGGCATGGCAATGAAGGTGGGGGTGACAAGAGGTAGCTGATGGCGGGAATTAGAGACTATTTCCATATATGGGGATTGGGTGCTGCTGAACCCAGGGGACAGTGGTTCTGATGAAGACACATAACTCTGTTTACATTAACCTGCCGTGAGTAATTCTGGCAGCATGTAGTGGCTTAGGCCTCACAACAGTGAGTTCAGGAACATGAATACCCCAGGACTGACACAAGAGCAAAGCAAGAGAGTCTGTGCAAGCCCTTGAAAATACGGTATGTCTCTCGATGGCCTACCCATCTCAAGAAACTCGGGAAAATTAGTTAGCTTCCCTATGGTACTCTTAGATTTCTATCTTGAAATAACTTCTCTTGGGATCTGGAGCTCACTCTTTGGGATTCTGATTGATTTAACGATTTTGAGTTCATCTGTTGGATAAAGTCAGAAGTGAGAACCCAAACACTTGGGAGACAGGTTTCCCTGAAATGAGATGTCTTGCCCATGTATTTTTTGTCTGTCAGTCCATTGAAAAAAATGGACTTCTAGCCTTTGGCGGAGGAGCTGATGTCCTCTTCTATGCTGATTAAAAGCTCTTACTCTTTGACTGTGGGAAACTATGTGAGTTAGAGGAGGCAGAATAAGTAGAAGTCAGGTGAGTGACTTATATTCTTTCAGAATTCAACCTCCCTGCTCCCATTCTTTTAGCCACACAATTCCTAGTATGTTGGTCTGCAAAGGTAGGGTGGCCATTTTGAGTTTTTGTGACTAATTTCTATGGGTGTGCCCTAGCCTTATCTTGAAGAGAAGAACTTGGCCATCTTCGCTGAAGCTAAGAAAGGGAAACCAAATGTCTATGTTTTAAAGACAGCCTCACTATGTAGCCCAGGCTGGCTTCCATCACCACAACTTGCCTGGTGTTGGGATTATAGATGGGTCAAATGTTTATCTTTTATACCAATGTATCATTACTTGAGAGTGATCCAAAGATTCCCGCCATCACTGCCTCTAATGACTCTAAGAGAGAAGCTAGGGGATTACTTGAAAATATCGATGGATATTCTCTAAGTGCACAATCCACCGTGTGATTTGAAATTGCCTGGGGAATGCTGGGCCTGAATGGGTGCTTAGATTCTGTCATGTGGGTGATGGGGGTGGGGTAGAAAAATGACAGTGGATGATGTCACAGGGTCACCCATGGTTCCTTTTGTACTGAAACCTCATTTTATACAGAGGATATATATATATTTATTTATATATATTTATATATATTTATATCCACTCACCACATACACACAACCCACTCATACACACACACACACACACACACACACACACACACACACACACACACACAAGGTCTTTGATAGGCTTTCTGTGTTCTAGTAAAAATAGCTGGCAGCCAGTGTCTCAAGCCAAAAAGGGCCTTTATGCTGCCGACAATTGTCCACTATGGATAGTCCTTCAAAGGCAGACACTTGTGTTTATCTGACAAGTGGAACCAGTTCCTGCCTGGGACAGGAATAACCTCCCATTGGCACAGACGCAGACCTCGAAGACCTTCTGCCTCGTTCCTGTGGATGTGTAGGATCCACGAGGCAGCCTGGGTAGTTTGATTTTCGCAGCATCTAACTTAATCTAGAGAGAGAAAAAGAGCAAAGAAAGAGTCAGTCAGAGGCTGTCATATAAGTTCTTGAAACTCAGAAAGAGCTGAATATTCCATTCAATTTAAACCTTACAAGTACTGACTTGGGCTGAACAATGTTGGTAGTTGGGATAAGACAGCTTCTATGGAGCTCAGAGGTTAAGAGCGCTGGCTGCTCTTCCAGAGGTCCTGAGTTCAATTCCCAGCAACCACATGGTGGCTCACAACCATCTACAGTAGGATCTGATGTCCCCTTCAGGCATAAAGTTGATAGAGAACTCATATACATACAATAAATAAGTCTTAAAATAAAAGTCAGTCTCTAATCTCACACACCTATAATATAGCAAGGTCATGCCTTATTGGTTGATGTTAGCATTTTTGCAAAAAGTGTGATATGCAGAATAAGAAGAGTGTCATAGCATCAAATAAATGTAGAAATGACCCAGTAAACAGTTTTCATTACTACAATGCATTGCATGCTCATGGCTAATATGAAGTTTCTGGAAGACAGTAGAACACATAGAATATGTGTTTTAAAAGATTAGTAAGCCTTTCTCTTGCTTTCTTTTTCTAATGGGGACACTAATATGCAACAGAATGTACTTTGAGAAATGCTGGATATATACAAAAAATAAGCTGTGGCAAAAGGTGTCATTGGGTTTTTGATTATAACTGCCTCCTCCAGAGGTCAAGTTTGAGTGGCTGTGAGCTGTCTTTATGAATCAGTTTCTGTTTTTATGAGTGTGACTTGCAGTTCATGGCTATTTGAAGAGGCAGTTGTCATAATGGAAGGCTCCATCAGACAAATTCTTTTAAAACAAAAAAGCAAATGTCTAATTAAACCAAACATTTTTAAAAAAAGATACTCACTGAGTGGATATAATTATGCAAGAGAGCTAGACACCCTCTATGTAGATATGCAATGTGGAGTAGTGTTTTATCTTAAAAAGTGAGGTTGCCCTTTTTAGTTTCATTCTTTTTTTTTTTTTTTTTTTTTTGGTTTTTCGAGACAGGGTTTCTCTGTGTGGCTTTTGCGCCTTTCCTGGAACTCACTTGGTAGCCCAGGCTGGCCTCGAACTCACAGAGATCCACCTGGCTCTGCCTCCCGAGTGCTGGGATTAAAGGTGTGCGCCACCACCTCCCGGCCTCAATTTCATTCTTAAATAAAACAGTTCACCTATGAACACTTAAAAATTGCTGTGTAATCTGTAGTCCTATCAGACTCTGGCTGCTAGGGGAACTTAGTGTAACTTGTCTATAAAATTACTAGTGGCATTTGTGTTCAATGACTGGGGTTGTGTTGTGGTAAGGAGGGTCAACAGCACTTTACTCTTTGGCCATCTATTCTGACTCTGTTAGTTTCTGGCTTGTTCTGACTCAGGATAGTGCTTAGACCCAACTTCCCATTCTCAAAGAGAACCCAAGCACATAACATAGAAGAAGTACATGTGAATTAAGTTCGTTTTCAGCCACATGGATGTATACACAACTTAATCCCAGCACTTCACAAATAATGAATCACAACTTATGTACTATGGGCTTGGCTTATAATCATGCTGTTCAACTGTCTTGTGGGCTTCCTGGGTTGATACTGTGTAAGATTAATCTCAGTGCAAACCAACCTTGGGGAAAAGTTGGCCCTCAGGCCAGTGGACTCCCAATTTCTATCCTTCCCACTCCTTACCTCCCCATCCTTGGACTCCAGTCTCAGCTCACTTCTGCAGGTGGCTTCCATATTGCCCGCTTCTGCATTTATTTCTACCCCTTTTGGGGCTTCCATCACTAGAGATCTGGTTGGGGACTCCAACCTGAAATACAAACCACAGAATGAAGATCCTTTTCTCTGCTTAGGAATTTTAGGAAGCTGATGCTCATGACTTTGGAATAGCCACAGCACTGGATCTAATTTGTCTAGATTTTGCTTTACAAAATACATGACTGTGACAGAGAACATAAGGGGCCTGGGTGTTATCTTTTTCACATTTCTCAAAGATTGTAAGGAAGATATTCTAAGATCACAGCCTTATTTTATACTTGATGATTGTTTTTATTTCTTTATTAGTAAAATTAACCAAATTTTACCTATATCTCTCCTTCTCCATGATTATTGTTATTTTAAAAAGTAAGAGGATTCTAGCACCTAGCTCTCTAGAATGTTTTCACTCTGTCCTACTGTCTGGATCTTATGAAGGCACAATCAGAACAAAGTTAAGAAAATAGATCTAGGTGGCTTGAGAGATGGCTTAGTGGTTAAGAGTGCTCCAGGGGTATCCAATGCTCTCTACTGGACTCTTTCATCATCTGCACATACATGTACATACAACCCCATGTATGTATATACCTCCCTCCATCATGTACATACACAATTTAAAAAATAAGATCATTTAAAATAAGAAAATAGCTTTAAGAGTCAGACAGTCTTAAAATCAAGCTGTGATATGTCCCCTTTATTGTGATGGCTAATGTTATGTTTTAAGTTTAAATTACTGTGCTTAGGAGATCTATAAAACAAAACTGGCTCTAACCTGTAAAGCCCCACTTGCCCAAGGACAGATATATTCCTGGAATGCTGAGTGCTGTTGTTCATATAAGGTAACAAGTTATGTGTTTTTGCTTCTGTAGACAAGCTTGGTTGCCCCGACTGCACAGCCCCAATTGATCACAGGTAGGCAGGAAGTACATCAGGATGTGTGCTTGCCTCTGATTGCATGAAGGCATAAAATACAGAGCCTTGTTAGTTCTGCTTTTATAAGCCCCTGACTAATAGAATTTGGTGCCATACTTTGAGTATGAATCTCAGGTATGGACCTGGCCAGTATTCATTGTCCTGGCCACTATTTAATAAAGCCTCTTCTTTATTAAATTTTATTCATGGTCAGACTGATGAATCTCTCAATGACTCCAGACCCATAACATTATAACTATAGGCAATTCTTTTTCCTTTTCCTAAATTTTCTCAAAGCCTCCGTTTCTTTATCTATAAAGTTCAAGTCAGGCCTGGCACTAGAAATATGACTTGGTCTAAAATATTATGATTGCAGGTGGAATATTACTTGCCTGAAATTCTTGGAAACCAAATGTGTTTCAGTTTGGAAATGGCTAGATTTTAGAAGACCTTACCGGAACATGCCTTATCTGAAAACCCCAAATACTGCAAATAATGGCCTCTTAGTGGCACTCATATATATATATATATATATATTTAGTTTGAAGCATATTAAGACTTTAAAACTAGGGACAGTCACCCTGTTCTGGTGTTGGCATTGCTATTATTATTATACCAGCAAAAAAAAAATGTTTGAGTTTTGTGATGTAGATTTAGAATAGACCAAAGGCTGCCTGGGTCAGGGAGGAGAACAAGTTGGGACGTGAGGAGGGGCTGCTTTGGGAGGTGGAACAGTGAATACTTATCTTGATTACAGCTCAGTACTGATTCTATGTCTCTATGCATTTTTGAAAATGCAAAATTTAGTCAATTTTATTGATTTTAAGAAAAATCAACCTTGTTCTATGCTAATTATAATGGCAAAATGAGACGGTATGCCTCAAAGTTTTTTGACTAGCTCACTTTAATGAGAAAAAGCTCAATCATCCCCATTAATCTTCTAGATTTGAACAGTGTCAGAGGAGAGGGATGCATGAAGATCCTTGTTACAGAGAAAGCAGCTAAGCCAAGGACCCAGCATCGGCTTTAGAATGCTGCCACCTTCTTCTTCTTCTTCTTTTTCTTATTCTTATTCTTATTCTTATTCTTATTGTCAATTTCCCTAGTTAATGTTTCCAACTTTTGTATTTCTTGAACGTGTTGAAAAGTAATATCATCCTTTTTACCCACTGCTGGTTGGTTACCTAGTCTATTCTACTGCTCCATACATGGGTAGGGCAAACCTTTTACTGCCTCAGAAAAATGGCCACAAGGACAAACTAGCTAGTGAGTTGGCACCACAGAGCAATCCCATCATGTCAAGGTAGGTACTGGGAAGGCTCCTCCACCCTTCCTGTTCTCAGCTGCTTCCAAGAAGCAGCCTTGTCCTTGAAGATCCCCCCACCCCTCCCGCTGCCAGTAATAACTCCACTGGATCCGCAAAGAGAAGTAGTGGGGCCACCATGCTTCTTACAAAAGGCTTTCCCTTCTACTCAGTTCATAGTTGCCTTACTGATCTCACTTCCCTGTGTCGGACAACCATCTCTCCAACCCACAGTCTCATCACAAGACCTTCCCCGAGGTTGCTCCAGTTGGGTGTGTTTTTGCTTACTGTATGACTTACTTCATTTGTATAGGGCTTTTCTCATGGCCTAGGAATACTCTCAGTGTAATGTGGATGAAGTTTTGTTACTAGCAAAGCAGGAGGTGATGTCATGCTGGGCTACCAAGCTTCATCTAATCCAGGAGCTTGTCCCAGGTTGTTGATCTCCTCTCACTCCTAAGACAGGCAGATAGCTTAGGACCATTTCTCTCTCTCTCTGTCTGTCTCTCTCTGTCTGTCTCTCTC
This sequence comes from Peromyscus nudipes, assembly GCA_902168325.1. Lineage (NCBI taxonomy): Eukaryota > Metazoa > Chordata > Mammalia > Rodentia > Cricetidae > Peromyscus > Peromyscus nudipes. The sequence goes on from CABHPH010159743.1 coordinate 21,355, forward strand.
TCTGTCTCTCTCTCTCTCCTTCCTTCCTTCTTTCCTCCCTCCCTCCCTCCCTCCCTCCTTCCCTCCCTCCCTCCCTTCTTTTTTTTCTTTCTTTCTTTCTGTACAAAGTCTGGCTGACTTAGGCAGATTATCTGGAGTTTTCTTACATCTTTGCTTCTACTAATATTGATCTCTTTCTCACTGCATCACGCATTTCCATTCTTTTAGCACTACTTCCTGCCCAGCTCATCAATGACACTGCTGACTTCCACCATGCTATCTGTTTTCCTTCATTCCTTTTCCCATCTCTGCCTCCTCTTATTTCACCAGTTAACTCAGCTTTTAACTCGCTTACCACTCTTTTGTAGACTAGGTCATCACTAACAGACTATTGTACCGTCTGTACCCCTTTGTCTCAAGTGTTTCCTTCACCTTACTGGACTTCACAGACAGATATAGATTATCTTTCCTTTCGAAACCTCCCTAATCTTCCCAGGAAAGATTTGAACTCCTATGCTACCCAGCCATTTAGAATTTGATCTCATTTACTTTGTTGATCTTTATTCTTCTTTTTAAAAATGTATTTATTACTGTCATGCCAGGGAGGGACGTATGTGCCACTGTGCACATGTGGAGGTCAGAAGACAGCTTGGTTCTCTCCTCCACTTGTACATGAATTTCTAGGATTGAACACAGGTTACCAGGCTTGTACTCTAAGCCATTACCCTCTGAGCTGTATGTCTGGCTCTGGTTTCATTTCTTCCTACAGCCATCATCTTTATTTTTACTGAATTGATAAGGTGATTCCGTATATAGGGTATCATATGTGGGATCTTAGTCTTCCCATCAATGTAGTGTCCTCATAGTCCTGGTTGGTATAAACAGATAGCTAAGCTTAAGGGACTTGATCAGAGTTTTATTTACAGTCAAATGGCAGAAACCAGATTTGAGCCTAATTTAGTAGAAATCAAAGTCAATATGTTGCTTACTGGACCGTATCACTTCTAGAAAAACTGTTCCCACCTCACCCCCCATCTATATGGGTACACTGTAAATAAATGCCACTCTTTCTTCATGGAATTAGTGCTTATGTTTCCAGAATGTGTCCATGAATGAGAATGAGAAGCTAGTACCATACATGGCCAAGTGATGCACATGTCACATTCTGTACAAGTCACACAATAGTTCTCACACTTAAGTAGTTTACATTAGTGACACCAAATCCAAGATATATTGGACATGCTCATACATTGTACCTAGCATCCACAGTGAGTGAATTTGTGAAAAGGCATCTGGAAGTAGAGTGAAAAGAAACTTGACAAAGATAATATGTGCAGGGTTCAGAGAATTCATTAGATATAACGCTGTCATTTTAGGCATCAGAATTTATTTTATTCTTGTCTGTTAGTTAAGGTTCCCCTGGTCATCAGAAAGGCTCTGAGGCAGACAGGTAGACTTAAAACTGAATGGTATCCTCCCAACCCCAGCCTTGGAAGTACCAGGACACTAAGAAAGGGAGCGGCTGTGAAAAAGTCCATTGTAAAAGGCGACATAAGAACCACGTTGGTATGACCACCTCCTGGGAGCAGAAACAAGAAAGTAGCCTACTGTCTGTGTTGCAGCCCTTCCAGATGGCCTCTGTTATGCAGGGTGACACACTGCAGATTGCTCACATGCTAAACTGTGTGCTAAGAAAAATCTCCTGCAAGAGCCCTTGGGAACCGTAGAGAGCAAAACACTCTTGAAGTGATACCTATTCATTTCTGACCACAGATCAACAACTAGAATATAACTGCTTATGTAGCATAAAAATGAAAGGAGGTTTCCTGTTGGTAGAAGAAAGTTGAGGGTCCTGCTGAGTCTTGGAAATGAATGCTGCTGTCATTGAGAAAAAAAATACACCCTCCAAGAAAGAAACATAGAAAGGAAGAGAATGGCTAGGAGGGAGGCTAAGGGGCTAAGTCAAGTCTTAAGAGGAATAATTTTCAATGTGAGTATCTGCAAGTGCAGAGTGCTGGCTCAGTAACTGATGAGTGGTACTGGTGTGGAACTAACACATCTGCAGATGCTGCCTTAACACAGGGCTGTAAATTCAGGTGCCCACAGGGACTAATTAGGTACTGCTAGTGAGCGACCTACAAGGAAGCTTTAAGTAAAAGGACAGCTCTAGCATAATGGTATGGGCAAGTGATGTTGGCTTGGATGTGAAGGAGGTGATGGAGATGTTGTCCATGGAGGCGGCTGCTTCTCTAATCTCCCTGCTACTCAGACTTTGGATTTTTTTTCCTGATTTTTAAAAAGCTAATTTTCTTTGGAATCATTACATTCCACAAATAAATGCAAAGTCTTTATAAAAATATAAGAAGGGTATAGACTGACAAAGCATGGTATCTTCATGCTCCCCATCTTTTTTATTTACATTTTTACATACCAACCATTGTACCCCCTCCCTCCCCTTTTCCCACTCCCCTCATTCCCCCCTCCCACCCCTTCCACTCCTTATAGGAGGTAAGGCCTCCTTTGGGTAGTCAACACAAGCTGGCATACCAAGTTGGGGCAGAAGCAAGCCCCTCCCCTTTGCATCAAGGCTGAGTAAGCACTGCATGATAGGGGATGGGCTCTGAAAAGCCAGTTCATGTACCTGGAATAAGTCCTGGTCCCATTGCCAGGGGACCCACAAACAGACCAAGTCACACAGCTGTCACCCACATTCAGAGGGCCACGCAGACTCCCCAGCTGTCAGTCCAGAGTCCGTCAGCTCCCACTAGCTTGGGTCAGCTGTCTCTGTGGTTATTCCCATCACTACCTTGCCCCCCCCCCCCTGCTTCTATAATCCCTCCTCCCTCTCTTCAGCTGAAGTCCAGAAGCTCGGCCAAGTGCTTGGCTGTGGGTCTCTGCATCTGCTTCCAGCAGTCACTGGTAGGTTCTATGATGACAATCTGAGTACAGGGGAAGGCTAGTTCAGCACCCTCTCCACCATTGCTAAGAGTCTTAGCTGGGGACATCCTTGTGGGTTCCTGGGGATTTTCCTTGCACCAGATTTCTCCTTAACCCCATAATGGCTCACTCTGTCAAGATATCTCTTTCATTGTCCTCCCTCTCCATCCCATCTTCTTTAAGAATAAAAGGGAAATGCTTTCCTTTGTGACACCCACAGCTCATCTTCTCCATTCCATTTATCCCTTTCCACCCTCATTAATAAATACTATTAGCACTTTTGTGTTTATTATTTCCTTGATTTTATTCACAGCTACCCACTTGCCTTCTGGATATATTGTTTCCTTCTGCATGTTTTAATTTTTCTACCAAGAATAACTCCACTTACGTATTTCTTTAGTAACTATTGTACACCCCCTCATATTCTTGAGATTCACACACAGCCCATCAGATGGTCGTAGTTTATTCTGCTTTCCTGGTGTCACCACATGCTATTTATTTATTTTTGTATTGCTCCATTAGACATCTGGTTCCAGGCTTTTGTTTCTATAAATAGTTTGTCTATTTACACTTTTGGGCATGTCCCCTTGTGCACATATGCAGAACACTCTTGCAGACATAGAATAGACTTGATATTCCTGGGATAGGCATAGCTACAGCATATAAGAACATATCACACAGCTTCTAAAGTGATTGCTCAACTTGACTTGCCCTCTAGCAATGCAGAAAGTGCCAATCACTCCACTTTGGTAATGTTAAAGAGAGGATGCTCTTGTCTTTTACAATTGTATTTCCTTAATTAGCCAGAGAGTGAAGCATCATTTCGCTTGGAAGCCACATGAAGTTTTCCTCAGTGAATTTTTTTGTTCTATTTTAATTTTTTTTACTTCCAATTTTCTGGGCGTGATTTATAAATACACATTGTAAAAATTGCACTTCTATACTTTTATGATATTTTTCTTTTCCTTTGTGGTTTGTCTCTTCATTCTACACTTAGCAACACCCATGAGCACCAGCGTACCTTTCCAGGTTTAATGTAGATGGGCTTGTGCCTTTCATAACTTACTGGAGCAATAGTCCCTACAGTGTGGTCATGACTTCCTGTATTGTCTTGGAAAGTCATATACTTTGCTTTTTCATTAAGTTTGTAACTAGCTGATTATTGAGTTTTGTGCATGGGCTGACGTTGGAGGTTAGCCTGATGCAGAGCGTTCTGACAGCATTATATGTGAAGGACATCTGAAGCTCTATCATATGTGAGAGTTTCATAGCCTTATTCCTCCCTTTTGAGGATTTCCAGTCTCATTATTTTATTTGTCCATTCTTGAAAAGTACTCACAGTATGTCAACATACCTTAAGGGTTCTAGTGTTCTTTACACCTGGTAAGGTAAATCTTACTACCTTTAGCTTCTTCAAACATCCTTAACCATTCTTGGGTTTTCCATGCAGCCTCAGACTTAAGTGTCACAAGGAAATATGGAATGATTTTGTTACCCTTTTAAAAACATTTATTTGTGTGTGTGTGTGTGTGTGTGTGTGTACAGGCACACATTCATATTTATGTGCCATAATATACCTAAGGAAGACAAACAACAGCTTGACAGAGTTGATTCTTTCCTTCCAACATGTGGCCCCATCTAACTCAGGTGGTCAGAACCAGCAGTGGATGTCTTTACCCCTTGAGTCGTCTCCCTGGCCCACAGGTTTTGCTGGGATTTGAGTCCAACTCATTAACATTGTGTCTTTGTCTAGTTATGTTTTTGGATGCATTTCAGTAATTTAACATTTCCCACATAACTATACATCACAAATCTGTGATCGTATTTCTGTTAAAACTAGTTATAGCATAATACATGTTTTATAATTCTTTTCAGGTTGATTTTAATAAGCCTTTTTTGTATTTTTTCATTTTTTACACAAAAACTTAAGTTTTATCTGTTTTTTTAATGGCCCTGCACTTGTGACTCTGTCTTCTTCCTCCTTGAACAATATCACCAGAGGTTTGTTTTAAGATTCAAAGAACTAATTTCCCCCTATCTGTTTAATCTTTATTTTCAGTTACTGAATTCCTCCCTGACTTTTTGTTTCAAATAGGTTAGAAAAATTCACCAGCTGTTCTAACACGTACCACTTTCTAAATCCTTACATTTCTAGAATATATACATTCATATGCATGCTAACAGCATCCCCAGAAAATACTTATATTACAGCTGAGACTTTAAAAAATTGCAATATGGTCATGCCTGTAGCCTCTGTTTTATCAAAAGCTATTCTTATTTCTTACTTTCTAAAAATATGAGATCTCCCAGAATAGATTTCTGGATATGCCTACTATATGTTTTCATTATTGATTCTGCACTTTTGAACATTGTCTTTGAACTGACAATCCTATAGTAGAAACTGTTTTCTGTATGAAATCAATTCTTTAAAAGTTGAAACTACCTTCTTTGGGTCTGATAATGTCAGTTTTTATAAACCTTGTATGACCCTGTGTAATTCAGGTGTTGGTGCCATGTTCTTTATGTCTTATTAACTAGTTAATTGCTCTGCTTGGTTTTATTTATTTTTGACCCATGTTTGTGCTATTTATTATTATTGTTGTTTTTTTAAACATTTATTTATTATGTATACAGTGTTCTGCCTGCATATATACCTGCATGCCAGAAGAGGGCACCAGATCTCATTATGGATGGTTGTGAGCCACCATGTGGTTGCTGGGAATTGAACTCAGGACCTCTGGAAGAGCAGCCATGTCCTTAACCACTGAGCCATCTCTCCAGCTCCTATTTTTTCTTTTTTTAAGACAGGGCTTCAGCATGTAGCTTTGGCTGGTCTGGAACTTACAATATAGACCAGGCCAGCTTCAACCTCACAGAGCTCTACCTTCCAAGTACTGCCTTCCAAGTACTGGGGGGTGGGGGGTTAAAGGTGTGCATCACCACACCTTGTACTGATTTTTTTCATTTTAAAAAGGGCTATGTTACTAGATACAAACTTTCAGTTGTCTATCTTTTTTTGTCATCTTATCAGTATGTAGTAAGTCTTTTGATTTTTCTTTTGTCTTCTCCCTCATGTGTTAAAATTCATGGGCCTACCATGAACTGTGGACTGGTGGCTGTGGAGCCCCCATGGGACTGGACTGCGCCCTCTGGATGCGGAGGATGGTTATTTGGCTTCAACTGTTTGGGGGGCACCCAGGCAGGGGGATCGGGATCTGTCCCTGGTCTATGGGTAGGCTTCTGGAATCCGGTGCCTGTGGTGTGACACCTTGCACAGCCTTGGTGCAGTGGGAAGGGGCTTGGACCTGCCTGGGCTCTGCTGACTCCCCATGGGAGACCTCGATTTGGGGGATGTGGGGATGCAGGGTGGATTGGGAAGGAGGGCTGGGGGGATAGGACGAGGGAGGAGGGAGGGTCTGTGTATAGCATGTGGAGTGAGTGGAGGATGTCTTTTTTTTTTTTTTTTTGGTTTTTCGAGACAGGGTTTCTCTGTGTAGCTTTGCGCCTTTCTTGGGACTCACTTGGTAGCCCAGGCTGGCCTCGAACTCACAGAGATCCGCCTGGCTCTGCCTCCTGAGTGCTGGGATTAAAGGCGTGTGCCACCACTGCCCAGCCATGGAGGATGTCTTAATAAAGAAAAATGAAAAACAAAATTCATGGGCCTAATACCATAGTTGTCTGACTCTATATCTTGCAGTACTTGTCTGGTGATTTCCTTATATTTTCAAATATGAGCCATGGTATGTGGTTATATCTCAGATGTGTGCCTTATGTCATGGGTTACTTTTTGCTTTATATAGCTTTTCTTCGTGTGTGTGTGTAGTACATGGGGCTGTACTACATGAGTATGTGCTCATGAAGAGGCCAGAGTTTGATGTCAGCTGTCTTCCTCTATTGCTTTCCACTTTATGTGTTGAGACAGGGTCTCTTGCAGAACTTGGAGCTTGCACATTTGACTAGACTGGCTACCAAGCTCCAGGAGTTTTCCTGTCTTCATCTTCCAGCCCCAGGATTAGAGGTGTACACCCTCATGCTCAGCTTTTTCTGTGGGTATTAGGGAACTGAACTCAGGTCCTCATAGTTTCTCAACAAGCACTTTATATACAGAACCATCTCCTCAGTTTCCGGATTACCTTCAGTTGAAGTAAAAGCCACATAGAGTGAAGCGCACAGATCTTAATTATATGCTTTAATGTATTTTGAAAAATGTGGTCTCATACAATCACCACCCCTCAAACATCACCACCATCCATCTTGCCAGTCCCACCGGCCTCCCTCCCAAGGCAATGCTCCTTTCATTTCCATCACCGAAGATGAGTCTTGCTTGTTTTCAAACCTCATATAACAAATGTCACCATTTTTAGACTTTTCTGACTTTTGAAATGTTCACTGCTGTTTCATGTGGTGGTATTCATCAGTCATTCATTCTTTCCATTGCTTAGTAATAGTCAATGGCTTGAATGGGCCATGATTTGTTTATCCAATCTATGTTTCTTAGACATCTGGTTGTTTTTAGACTGTGGCTATTTTGTACAAAGTATTATGAAAATTTTAATGCAAGTATTGGGGGGGGGGAGTTTTCCTTTCCCTTGAAGAAGTAGCCACAAACCACTAGATCGAAGACAGGTGGCTTTAATAAGCCTGGTAAAGTAGCATCGAAGATAGTCCCTAGTGATCCTTGCCCCCTGGTGGTACTCATGCCCCTAAGTAATTTCGTTCTTTCAATAAAGGACTGTATATGAATAGGATATGGCAACAGTGATGGTCTATCACTCATCCAGTTAGGATGTAGACTGAACTTACATTCCTATTCCTACTTCCTCATGTTGTGGCCACTTGTCACACCACCTGTCATATGGATGGCTTCTTAGAACCCATAAAACCAATGGATACTCTTTGCCCACTGGGAGCTGATGTCAATAGTCTGAAGGGCATGTTACCTTGTCTATAGCCAAGACATTCTTGGAACTGAGTTTTCCTCTGGTCAAACATTTGATGAGATGACAGCCATGGCCAACAGCTCAACTGCAGCCTCATAAAAGATCTGAGGTAGAGGCCTTAGCTAAGCTGCACCTCCACTGTGACTCGCTTCTGCTGAGATTATAAATGTTTTAAATGGACAATTTTGTGGATCAGGTGCTATCTAATACAGATAGTTGTGCAACACTAGTGATGCTGAGTACCCTTTAGTGACTCTAGAACTGTTGAGGTTTATGTGAGTTGGTATAAGAGCTTCTTGCATTACCCTGATGGCCTGAGTTCACTGCTGAGAGCCTACAGTGGAAGGAAAGAACCAATACCCAAGAAAGTTCTCCTCTGACTTCCACATAGGTACCACAGCATGTATACACCTGCACTCATACAATAACAATGATCAATGTTTTCTGAACGGCACTATCTTATAATTTTCAGTTCTCATGCCTTCATGATAAGTCCTTTATTGACTGGGCCATCTCTTCAGTCCCTATACATGGATTAATCTTTACTTACTTTAACTGAATGTTTGTGAACTCTAAATTTATGGTTTTGTGTCTGTCTGCACTGCTGGACAACATTTGGCAGATGTGTGCTTGAAAATTATTTTTGCTTCATTTCCAATTGTATTTTCTCTCTCATTTAGACTAGACAGTCTAAATTCTGGCATGTCTGCTATTCTGTTTCTGCTTTCTGAATAACTCTTCAATATATTTCCATATTGATTTATCTTTATCCATTTCACCTCGTATCCATTGGGGTTTTGCTTTGTGAGGTTATATTTTTTATTCATAAACATTCTGTTTAGTTCATTTTCTAATTTATTAGTCACTTTAAATATTCCTTTACTTCATATCATTTGGTTTCATTCTTTTATGCATGGCAGAAGTACCTATTTTACCATCTTTCTTTCCATGCTTACTCCAATATCTGAAGTCTCCATGACAGTAAAGTTCTATGCTTGCTCTCTTGTTCATGGGGCTTATTTCAGAGTGTCTTGTCCCCCTTTGACTATGCATTTCTGTTTCTTGGGTCCTTATCTGAAGAAATTATTTGAGGCCTACATTTAAGATAATTTCTTATAGAGTGGATAATCACAATTGGTACCATTAGCCGATGGAGGGCTAATTCCTTTGCTTGAGATCGTAGGTTAGTCTGGGGAATATGAACTCAGGTTACGAACTAGAGCAAGGGCTGATTCCAAGTTACTAAGTCATAGTGGAGTTTGAGGCAGGTAGTTCCTCTTGAAGTCATGTTGGTTGAAGGATCAAGGGTAGGGGAGAGGTGAGTTCCATTCCACCCATACACTGTGGAGTTGATTTTTTGGGGTCTCAGTCTCATTGGCATTCACTCTTAGACATACTCCTTCAATGGGCTTGAGATGTGCATTGTTCCCATGAAGGTGGAGATGCATTTCATTCAGTTGAGCAAAAGCCAGAAAGCTAGCCTCAGAGCTCAGCCTCCCTGGGTTCCTATTTCTCCAGTTTGTGAACTAGTCAGCTCATGTAAACTACCACAATGCTGCACTCGAATTCCAGGTCTTTGAACCTTTAAAAGAAGTGCTAACTTGGCATCATATACTGAAATCACTTCATCTTTAAAGGTGGGATTTTTTTTTTAATATACGTTAGAGATACACCAACATTCGAGAATGCTCTCCAACCTGAGAGATGCCAGTGTTCTAGACAACTCCTTAGAAGTTTATTGATTTGGGACCAAGTAGAGAAGGAGAGCCTCTAAGAGTAGGGCTTCATCTGCTTATTGTAGGGATTTGACTGTTCATGGTTGGCAGAGTTGATTCAGTAGTCTATGTAAGGCTTAGTGCTACATGCTGGCACCTGACATCAGCAGGAAAGCAAGGAGGAAGGGAAGACGGACATGGAATGGTACCTGTAAGAGTCTCTCATCTTCCCAGGCCTCTGCTTCAGCAGAGAACATGGTGCTTTCATCATGCATGCACCTGGCCCAAGTGTTGGAGAAGCTGAAGGAGGGTTCTGAGGGAGTCAGGGGAGCTTAAGTCTGGGATGCAGTCCTATGCTAACAAAGTGAGTCAGCCAGTGAGTGCCAGCAGCTCCTGGTGCTGGGCACCAAACAGGAGAAATGGTCTCACATTATCAGAATTATATGAACTGTAATTCCAGCTTAAAAAGCTGAAATGTCAGTCTAGTCAGCCATGCCACCCCTGTTGTAAATGCCTGCTATATATTGAATATGTGGTATTCAGCAGAAATAATTTCAACCTGCACGACAGAAATTCGATGAAATAAAAAAGGCACCTGAGAACAGTAGGAAGAAACAGGGCTTTCCTAATTATATAGGTTCTGCTTTTTAAGTCAAGCCAGCAACTCTGAAACATTAGACTTTAATATGTATATTTTATTTTAAAAATTGTGTGTGTGCATGTGTGTGTGTGTGTGTGTGTGTGTGTGTGTGTGTTCCAGATGTATCATATTGCCCTGGGGCTATAGTAACAGATAATTATGAGGTGCCTGACTTTAGGGCTTGGAACCAAATTCAGGTCCTCTGCAGAGCACTTCAAGTTTTTAACTGCTGAGCCATCACTCCAGGACCTCAAAAACCCCTTATGCGCAGTAGGTTTCTAATTTTACAAATGGAGCTTCCGAGCTTGTAGATATGCCTTTAAACTCCATGTCAAAAAGAACTATGCAGAACAGCCTTTGGTTCTACTCTGAAAGTCTAAGAAATGAATCGAATGGTTTCTGTTGAAGACATTTTCTCTCAGAAAAAAAAGCAATATTTTCTCACTTATAGAAAAACCATTGTGAGATTTACTTTGATGAAAGGCAACCCTGGCCAACACAGAAAATGGTTTTGAATCAACCCTTCTTTCCCAGTATAGAGCTTATGGACTGACTTAAGGTACGTTTATTAGACCTAGTCTAAGGTGACATGGAACTATGGCTTGTATCCTAGATTGGCAGCTGATGGCTTGGTTCTAAATGTCCGTTAGGAACTGGCTCATCATTTAGTTAAAAGAAAATATTTGTTGTTTGTGGGGTTTTTTGGTGTGTGTGTGTTGTTGTGATTGTATGGCTGTGCACATACTAGGCAAATACTTTACCACTGACCTTCACCCCTAGCCTGATCATCAGAACTTCATCAAGTTCCTAGTACAAAGCATAATGCTAAGGCTATAGTTGTATACAAGGTGAACTTATTTCTTGAGCTAAGGCATTCACTTGTTCAAGATGAGCTGTAGTAAGTAGTTCCTTGTTTATAGTGGTAAAGAGTCCTAGATAGAGAAATACTGGACATTGTATGAGCTCATAACTAGCATGAGTGTGGGTAGCAGGAAAGGTTGTTATATAGAAAAGCTCACATTTGACATCCTAAGGTTGAAAAAGAACTTCATAAAAGAGGTCCAAAGACTTTTTGGAGAAGATAATTTTGCAGTCTAAAGGCAATTCAAAGAAAGTAGTTAGAGCAATCTGTAGTAGTGAGAGGTGGGAGGTAAACGGGGACTGGCTTTGAAGAATACAATGAAATAACCAAGGAGATTATATATAACTGAATTGGTAATATAATTGAATATATATGTATATACATATATGTATATATATAAAGAAATTGAATCTTTCTCCATCTATATGGAGAAAGAGTTAATATATGGAAATTATACAGATAATGATAATGACATTGAACAACTTGAGCCCATCTAGATATTGTGGTGATTGCTCTGGTTAACTTTACATGTCCACTTAACTGGACCATGGCTTGCCCTGATATTTGGCTAAGCATTACTCAAAAGAGTATCTGCAAGCGTATTTCTGAATGAAATCAATTTCTGAGGACATGGACTAAGTAGAGAAGATTATTTTAATGCAGGAAGCCTTCATCCAATCAATAGAAGATCCAAATGGAATTAAATAAAGAAGAGTTAGAGCAGGCATTGCCAGCCTACTTAAGACACCAGTCTTCTGCCCTCAGATTGGAACTATGTTTCCTGACTCCCAGTGTTTGAACCTTCAGATTCAGACAAGAAACACACTACCAGCTGTCCTGAGTTTCCCATATACAGACAGGGACTGTGGAATACTGTTCGAGTCCTTTCATTGCAGAGGCCAAATCCCTATAAGCAGTTTCTCTCCTATCCCCCACCCCCTTTTTTCTTATTCACACAGTTACTCTGACTATAGAGTTGTATGGATGGCAGAAGTTTAGGACTTGCATTTGATGGTAGATTGAGTCAAAGCTGATTTCCAATGTTTTAGGCTTTGTCACTATCAGGTAGGAAGCTTCAGTCACTGACAAAGGGACAGGTGTTAGTAGAGTCTAAGGATGTAAAATTGTGAGCTTACTTTTAGACATATGTTGAACTGGTGCTTTTGAGATGTCAAGTGGAAAAATCGATATGCAGGGATAAAGAGAATAAGTAACATACATATATTCATTCATAGTTGGAGGCACATTTCTTTATTGTTGAGATGATATTACATATGTAAAATCTCAAAAGAAATAACTAAAAACATGAGTTTCCATGGAATGCCAGCTGCATTTGGATAGTGAGATCGGAGAAGAGCCCTCACTCTGGGAACTAGTTCTTTGGCTGATTTGTGGTGTAGATTGCTTCCTTTCAGTCTGAAGACACCCCTCCACTCAGATATTTTGTATTTCTAACTGAGGGCTTATTGCTCTTTGAGGGAGTATCACAGCTTGTCTTGGAAGACATGCAGTATTTGGCTCAGGGAATATGACAAAGAGAAAATTAGTCATGTCTTCTATGTTTATGAAGTCCTGGGTAGTGTGTCTACCAAATCATTTCCTGGCACAATCCTGCATTTATTTGAAACCTTCACTTCTCTGCTCAAATTCTGTTTCCAACACCCGTGACAGGTAGGGCAGCAATTGTGTCCCCTCTCCATCTCGGTTATATTCAGAAGTCTCATGAATCAAACCCCCCACAAAACTTTAAATGCTTTCACAAGGTCTGTTTTTGAAACTTGGGAATAATTTATTTGTGGTTGGCATTATCAGTTTGTTCTCTCTGTCTCTGGCTCATTTTTTGTTGAAATTGTTTTTGTTGGAACAGTGATTACTTATCCAGATTTCTCGTTTTCATTTCCTTCATCATCAGAATCTACATTAATCACTTCCAAGCCAAGACAAGCTTCTAGTTCATATTCCGCTTCCATCCTCAGAGAATGGAGACAGTGGCTCACATTATATTGGGAAGCGACCTTCAGAACACCATAAAAAATACAAGTAATGTGAGTGGGGTCTGAGAGAATCAGGGGCAGCACCAGCATCCCTAGACTCTATGAAAACCTGGGATGAATCTATGCTTTGTAACTTTGAAGGAAAAATTAATTAGGGGAAGTTATGACGGATATGGAAAGAATTCAGGCAAAGCTTGTGAGAAGTGTTGTAAAATTGGTACAGCTTTGGTCATTCCAAGCAGCTGAGAAATTTCACCAAGAACAGAGACATTTGAGAACATTGGGTGTTCTCATGCTCCATCAAAAATATATCAGAATGCCAGGACAACCGTGTTTTTTTCTTTTTTTTTTTAAATTTAACTGCATAGAGATGGTGTAGAGAATCAGGTGTGTTAGATTAACATGGCTGACTCATGTGTTTTGCAGATCTCTGCACGTAATAACCATGCCCCTGATGGGAAGACCATGCCATACAACTCTGATGAGACAAGTACCTCAAGGTCCAACCAAAGTAGGTAAGTTAATGTGTGGTTACAGGCCACTTAATGATCAGGATACATTCAGAGGGACAAGTCAGTACACAGTGTCATCACTGTGCAAACACCATGTGTATATGTACACAGTTGTACCTGGCATAGTTCAACGACACAACTGAGGCCTTTTATCACAGTAAGAGTGAGACTGAAGATGTCATTGACAAAACAAAATGGCATATTAATTTGTGAAATTAACTTTTTGGCACATGGAGAGTCACCATGGCAAATCTTTTTTTTTTCAACCTTTATTAGTTTTGTGTGGGAGCAGAGAGCAGAGCACATGTGTGGAGATGAGAAAAAACCTGAGGGAGTTAATTCTTTCCTTCTACAATGTGGGTTCTGGGGATCAAATGTAGGCTGTCAGGCTTGGCAGCAAGGGCCTTTACCCCTTGAGCCATATGCCAGGCCCCAGAATATCTTCTAAGAACTTTGTTTATTTGTGTATTTATTTATTTGAAAGCAGGTCTCACTAAGTATCCCTAGCTGGAAATCACTATTTAGACTAGGCTACCCTCAAACTCACCGAGATCCACTTGACTCTGCCTCTAGTGCTGGTGGGATTGAAGACATGTGCCACCATCATGGCAACTCTTATAAAGGAAAATGTTTAATTGGGGTGGTAGCTTATAGTTCAGATGTTCAATCCATTATCATCATGGCAGGGAGCATGGTGCATGTAGGCAGACATGTTGCTGGCTACATCTTGATCAGAAGGCATCAGTAAATGGATTGTCTGTCATACTGAGCAAAGCTGGAGCAGAAGAGACTTCAAAGCCCACCCCACAGTGACACACTTCCTCCAACAAGGCCACACCTCCCAATAGTGCCACTCCCTATGAGATGATTGGGGCCAATTACATTCAAACTGCCACAGGTATACTTTGAAGATAATGATAAGAAACTCTAGCATAGTAAATAAATGAATTTCTATAACAGACACTTATCAAGTATTACATACTACACATAACTGTACAAGAATTGTACATAGCTTTATGTAATTGGCTATATGTATGTTGATTTACAGCAGCCTTAGAGCAGACACAGCATAATGATGGTGCTATGAAAGCTAAAATGTCACTAACCAACAAGAGATTTTCAGCTTAGTTATACTTCTATGAGACTACTTCTGTGGATGCCCTACGTGACTTCCTTGATAAAATGAAGATTTTCAGTGTCTAATTCATGAGCCTATTGTATGCCTGTGTTGCCAGTGTAAGGACACTACACACACACACACACACACATGTATCTAAATCAGTGGGATTCCAAATTAAAAAGGTATCCAAACCTATGAAGATGATACTATGGCAATTTTTGAAATGTATATATTTCTCAATTTTTTCATTGACCTGAAGTTCATTAGTTCTCATTTAATTTTTAAGTCTCAAAGTTTAACACTTATTTAAAGAAAAATATTTAAAACTTTTATTTATTATCAATTTTTTGTTTGATAAACACTAAGGAACAGATTTTTTTTTTTTGAGACAGGGTTTCTCTGTGTAGCTTTGCGCCTTTCCTGGATCTCGCTCTGTAGACCAGGCTGGCCTCGAACTCACAAAGATCTACCTGCCTCTGCCTCCCAAGTGCTGGGATTAAAGGTGTGCGCCACCACCACCCAGCCGAGGAACAGATCTTGAGCAATGTAATGTGCTAAAGAAATGCTAGGTGAGATTTTGATGCCAGACCATTATATGAGCATAATGTCGCCTACCATCAGATTAACTCTGTAGTCTAGTTACTTTTTGGTTTGAAAATTCATAATGATGTATCTGGCTGCCTTTGTCTTTATCCCCATTATTCATCTTTTAGTGTATTATTTAAGCCTCCGTAGAGATTTTATCAAAGGGACCTGAGAATCCCAGGGTTTTAAAATGCACATTCATTGTCTAGTTCAATGGCAGATTTACATGGAAATCATATGGTGAATCCATATTATAAACCATTCACACTGGACATTTTTCAGCACACGGTCCCACCTGACATTTTGCACTAGCCAGCTTCATTCCTGAGAACGAACAATGAACCCCAGACTTCTTTAACAGAACCACAAGCCCAGAGAGTTGTAGATCCAATTCAGTTCTCCTGAGCCTGAGGTAGCATATTCTATAGTATCCCATTGTTCTGATTATTGAAAAGTAGCTTTCCACATCTTCCTGTAACCTGCTGTTCCATGGGCAAATATACTCAATTTCAAGAGATAAGAATGCTGGCTATTCTGGACTTTCCTTTATCCAACCTTGAGGGGGTCTTCAAAAGACTCTACAGTGAGTGGATTTACGTGGTCTTTTGGGTCACCCTATAGCAGTGACATGGTATGTACCATCTCTATTTTTGATTATATCTATTTCCTTTTGATCCTTCAAATCTTTCATAAATGAAATCTTTTAGGGACTTTCCTTGATTGACCTCTCCTATCAATTGACATTTCTTCATATCACTAGCCACAGTTTGTAGTAAGTTGTTTATTTATTTTAATTTCTCTTCCATTGAAGGTTAAGGTATTTAAAGGTGGTGATTCAACCAGGATTACACCCAGAGTGATGCTTAGTGCTCAGAAATATTTGTTAAATTCATGTCCCTCTTAAAATCTGTTACCTACATAATGCTCTTGCTATATTCTGAGCAAAGCCAAGAAGCCCAAACTACTATTTCTTCTCCTTACCTTCTTTATATATAATTCTGGAAAATTTCATCTTATTTTTGAGGTTGAATTATAATAGAATTAGGAATCATCTTGTAATATCTCATATTGAACTTACACCTAAAAGAAGTACCATTGGGTTCTTATTTTTCACACTCTTTTAAAAAATATTTTTTATTTTCCACAAAGGCAAGAATTTCTTCTTTTAAATATCTCAAAAATTTATTGTTTCCTCAACATATTAACAAGTTTGTTCTACTTTCCAGTCATTCATTCCAGTTTCTTGAGAGAGGACATAGGTCACTAGGTTAAAGGTGGGTTCTCAGGGTAATTACTACATTGCATTGTGTTAGGTATTTAATCTGAGAGCACTTGAAAGCCTTTTTGAGGCCAAGCCACTTCTCATGTCCAATATGGGATAATGGCATCTTCCTCAGAGGACTGAAGAGTGTGGATGTGTAGGGAAAGCTTCAGACAGGGTGTGCACTCAAGGCATATCAATAAGCAATGTGGTAATATTGTATTTATTCTCCTTCCTAACCTGCTTATGGCTGATAGAGTCTTCTGTTCTTGTTTCCTCTTTGGTTTTGCTGAATATTTCCATGTCTACAGACAAACATCCTGTCACAGCATCACAGGATGTACTTTGTCAAGAGCTTATGTTCAGAGAATGCTTTTAATCCTCAGTATTCAAGGGACCAAAGGAATTAATTCTTCCTCCATGCTGTTTTTTATTGTTAAAAGATATATTAAAACTTCAAGGTCCTTGAGACTAAAATTGTGGTAGATTCTCTGTGAAATTGCTCAGTTGTCTTTGCTAGAGGTCAAAAAAGATCACCAATGCTGTTCCTTGGCAGTTCATGGCTTCTGAACTACGTTGGAATACAAAGCTCACATATTTGGTCTCAATTTCAAGATTGTCAAGGTGACTATGTATGACATCCTAATTGCCATTTCTAGAGAAACACTTGATGGTCCTCCCTGTGCCTTCCTGTCTACAAGCCATTACATGCTCCACTCTCTCTTTTTTTTTTAAAAAAAAAAACAACCAAAAACAAATTGATTTAAATATCAAATTATATATATATCCCTATATTTCCATATTCTGTTGTATTGTTTGTTTTTTAACTTTTCCTAACAAGACCTAATGCTCTCAGTCATTTAAGGATCTGTCCAATTAACCTCTCTGTGTGACAGAGATCTAGGCTATCAATTAGTATAACTAGGAATTAAAATGAAGAAATTCACAAATGCTGTTTAGATTTTTCAATTAAGTAAAAGCTCTAGCTTTGCTGTGAGTTGGAAGTCAGTTCTGTGGTCCAGTGTGGCACAGAAGGAACACTAAACTGGGCGGTAGGAGTAGATTCTTGTCACCAGGTTTGTAACTAACTTGACCATAGGGACTCTCTTGTCTCTGTATCATGAGAGAGTTAGACTATCAAATAAAAGGTATGTCTTTCAGCCCTAAACATACTTCACATTTACCACACACACACACACACACACACACACACACACACACACACGTTGGAAGATTAACAGCAACCAAACATACTGTTTGTCATGATTATAACTTGAGAACTCTCTTGCATCGAGTCGAGTGGTGACAATGAGCGCTCTTTATCATCCTGGCTGACACTGAGCAGACATACTTGAGAGTACTCAGTCCCGCTTATTTGTATGCCATATAGGGTCTGGGAGGAATGAAATACATGAGCTTCACAGTCCAGAGGAGGCTCCCAGCAGCAGGCAATATGTCATAGTCATACAGCTATACTTGGAGCTTTTCTTGAAGGTATTTAATAAAAACTTACAGGTTACAAGTATTATATACTTGAAGGCACTGCGCTAAGTGCAATTATAATAGAAGGAAGTAATTAATTATGCTATTATCATCAATATTTTGCAGATAGATCTAGCCTCTCAACTTCACTAAGATCATAGAGCTAAGACCCAGCAGCAAAACATATGCCTTGGGCCGGGCGGTGGTGGTGCACGCCTTTAATCCCAGCACTCGGGAGGCAGAGGCAGGCAGATCTCTGTGAGTTCGAGGCCAGCCTGGGCTACCAAGTGAGTTCCGGGAAAGGCGCAAAGCTACACAGAGAAACCCTGTCTCGAAAAACCAAAAAATAAAAAAACCCATATGCCTAACTACAACTCTTTCATCATTTTCAATGCTCCCCTAAAACTCTCTCTACTTACTGAATATAAATTATAACCATGCAAAATTTAGGAAGTATCTAATTTGTGTTCAAAGACATTTTATTTAATGTAAATGGATCCATTTAAAATGAAAGTAAATGGTTCTCTGTTGGGTATTAATTGAAAACTTCTGTTTTTATTCCAGCCATGAAATAAGTAAATTGAAGAGTAACTAACCAGCCTTCATACTTTTTGCACTTTCTTGCTTCCATCCTTGATAGTAAAAGTGACCACATAGGAAGTGTTTGAAAGTGACAGCAAGAGAGGCTGGTGCCTCTGGCCTGATCAGCTGGAAGAGAATTTGGAAGTTGTTGGCTGAGTGAATCAGAAGGAATGTTTGGGAGTGGTTTGGGAGGGGTTAATAACAATGATCCCTATGTACTGAGCATCAGTTGGGCTTTGAGATGTTCTTCTGGGGGTTCTAAGGGCATCTTTGGCAGTGCATGGTGGAATCTCCATTGCACAGATGAAGCTCAGTATGAAAGGATGACTTACCCAAGGCCACCTAGTCCCCAAGTACAGATGGGAGTCATGAATAGAGCTGTCTGTATTTACTGTGTCCGCAATACTTCTCATAGATCTACCAGCTTTCAGAGAGGTTCTCTAATAATTCTTAGTGGGGTGGGATCTGGGGCACAAACCTACTGAAAGGCCAGTGCTTCCTTGAATTCTTCTATGTTTGCTTTAAAACATTATGTATTTAGTATTCTATCACATAAAGTGCTATTTAAAGGAAAAGTGATTTATCATTTTCTAAGCTATTTGATTTCTACCTCTTGTGGTTTGCATATGAAATATTCCTGTGTGTTAAGGGCTGCTTTCTCATTGCAACAGTATTCCAAGGTGGGTCCCTGAGACCCACATCATAAAGACCATGCCTTTAAAGCATACATTATCTTACCCATGATCCCTTGCTTGCACATGCATCATCCATGTATGTATGTATGTATGTATGTATGTATGTATGTATGTATGTATCTATCTATCTATCTATCTACCTCCCTCCCTCTGGCCATCACAGGTGAACAGCCTCCTCTATTACAACCTCTCACTATAGTATTCTGCCTCCTGTCCTTCCCAAAGCAATGGAGCTGATGACCTTGCTTTGAAACCATAAGTAGCAGTAAATCTTTTAGAGCTGAGGGAGATGGCTTTATTGGTAATATGCTTGCTTTACTAGCATGAAGACTTGGGTTTGGATCCCTAGCACCTATATAAAAGCTAGTCATGACAGCATGCATCTGTAACCTCAGCTCAGGTTGGGGCAGGGGATAGGGAGATAGGAGGATCCATGAAGCTCATTACCTCTCCAGCTGGTTGCAGGTTCAGTGAATAGACCCTGTCTCATAACATAAGGCAGAGAGTGATCAAGAAAGAATCCTGGCCTCATCCTCTGGCCTCCATATACATGAACACCCACAGAAAACCATCCTTTCTTACAGCTATTTTTCTGAGGTATTTTGTCACAACAATGGAAAGTCGACTAGTATTCTAAAAATTTTTGCCAAAGTATTCTTCAGGAAGACATGTCTAGTTTATATCATGACCTCCCTGGCCCTAGTTAGAGAAGGCTAGTACTGCAATGATGCAGGATAAGAGAGAAAGAACCTGTGGTCCAAGGTTCTTTTCAATACATGTAACCTTAAGAAAGTTCTTATCGTCTCTGAACCTGAATGTAATCTATCTATAAAACACAGGCCATGAGAACTCATAGTCTCTCTCTCTCTCTCTCTCTCTCTCTCTGTGTGTGTGTTACTGATGGGCTCAATCCAGGACTTTATACATGCTAGGCAAGTACTTTGTCATTGAGCTACATCCCCATCTAAGACTCATAAGCTCACATTAGAGTTCAACCTATTTCTTCTTAAAATAGCATAGAAAGATACAACACTATTAGAAATGATGGTGGTGTGATCAGCATAAAAGATTTAGGCAAATTCATGGAAGTACTTAACAAAAGTACCATCATCATCTCTAATAGCGTTTGTTATTGTTGTTTTGTTTGTTTGAGACAGGTTTTTTTTTTTTTCTGTATAACAGTCCTGGCTGTCTGAGAGCTAGATTTGTAGGCCAGGCTAGCCTTGAACTCACTGAGATCCACTTGTCTCTGCCTCCCAAGCGCAGAGACAAGTGGATCTAGTAGTGTTCTTGAGAGCTATGTCCTACCCATAACATTTATACCTCAGGGCCCAGTCTCACCACCTCTAAGTCCTTTGCCTCAGTCCACTATTCAAAACACCTCTGCTCATACATGTAGGGATTTTCATTTGAGTGACAGAGTCAGGAAGCTCTTTATTGGTATGGAGTCATGAGGAGGAAGTATGGTTCTCAAAGGACACCTCACAGAATAAATATTTGTTTTTCTTTACCTGAAGCCACAGGCAAAATCTCCTTAGAAAATCTAAATGATATATAGTATACACTATATTTTGATGTAAAGCAAATTCTTTACACAGTGCAAATATCCGTGCTAACAATAACGCTTATCGAGATTATTTATTACAGGGCATTAAAATAAATCTTCTTTTCAATTACTTTCTAATGAAATGTACCAATTACCTTTTGACTGGTGACATATGGCTGTAATCTATTCCAGAGGGGATAAATCTTGCTTGTACAAGGTTTCAAGGACTCCCTCCTGAACTGCATTAATTACTGATGTAAACAAAGATGGAAGATTATGATCAGTCTTATCAATAAATCCTCAGCCTGCTGCAGTCAAGTCCTTTGGGTTAGACCACATTAATCATCAGGTAATTTCTAATAGTTATGGTGCAAATCTGTTTAAAAAGCGACGTTTTTGGCAACCCAGCTGATTGTGGAGCATGTTTATTAATGTGGATGGAATCCCATGAGAGTGGGGGAAAAAAACCACATGGGATACTATACATAGTGGCATGGGAGACATTGCAAGTGTTAGGCTAAGAGAGGGGCCATTATCATAGGAAAACGACAGTTAATGTTTCTGAAGGCTTGATTTGAGGTCTGTTGATGAAAATGTTCTCATCTGCCAGTGTCAATCTCCTGCATGGCTGTACCTCTTGTGGTACCTTTCCCTGAGGGGAGCTCTTACATGATTAAGGAATTGGAGGAGAGGATAGGAAGGACCCACAGTGAGGATCCTAGTTTCTGAACAATGGCACTGAGATCACTTTCTCACCCACTCTGAACTACCATGGGTTTCAGAGGAGAACTCTGAGGTTTTCATGAAGCCATCTCCCCTGCTTCTGAGTATCTTTTGGTCTTTCCTTGGAAGAATAAATGAGATATTCAATGTAAGATATAGTTGTGCCTCCTTATTCTCAGGAGATATGTTCTATAACCCCCAAGTAAATGCCTAAAACCCCAGAGATCTAAATACGTTATAATATTCTATAGCCCATGCTATAGAACTACATAGATACAGATCTACATCTGAGGCCAAGAACTCTGGCTCCAAAGTTACTTTTTCCTCACACTTCTCCTCTGGGTGAAGAGAAATGTAAACTGACGTCTAAAATAGCAGAGAGCCTGTACTATAAGACGTTTAGTAGGTCGTAGATTATCCCAGATAGGTAAAATGATATTTAGCCTACACTTGTAGGAGCTTAGCCATATTTCCCAAGGAGATAGGAGACTGTCCCAGGCAACATAATTATGAGGATTTTGTGATACAGGGAGGTAAGAGTAGAGTATGTAGGTAGAAATGAGACAAACCATCAGGACTTTGTTGCTCAAGAGTCCTGTGTGCTCTTCCCTCTGGTTATTCAGCAGGAAGTGATGTGGTAGAGAAAGTAACTGCAGAGGGCAGCAGGCAAGTATTCAGACATGAGAGGGCTAATGTTGAGGGAGGTGGTGTCCAGATTTTCATTACTGTGTTGTTATCACTAAGGTTTTATCACACAGCGCCTGGAGTGGGAATGAGTACAGGGTGGAGCTGAAGGGCTCTACCACAGCGTGAGACACAAAAAGACAGTGGCACTCCCACAAGAGAAGGACACGTCGGTGGGCAGTAGCATCAGGACTGGAGGCTCAGATAACTTTCAATTATTATAGTACACAAGGCCTCTGAGAAGACCTAAGTAGGATGGTATGTCTATATTTTTAAGAGTTGGCCATCTTCAAGATGGATTGCATGAAGATAATTACTTGGACATAAATACAGTTGAAAAGTGTAAACGTCTTAGAAATTACTCAAATTTGAAAATGAGAATAGTAACATGCAAAACGGGGAAGTGACAAGTAATAGAGAAAAAAGAAGTCTGAGATTAATTAATTCATGAAAATAGGGAGGTACAGATTAATAAACATCAATATAATCAGGAGTTGTTGATGGTGAAGCAAAACGCCTTTTGTCTTCTCATCTTCACAGACTGGAAGGCTAGTAATCATTCTGTATTGTAGACACATTTGCCAATTTGTTGTGTCTGAATGCTGAATAGGCAGTAGTCATGTGATGACTACCTGAATTAATATGTCAGGAGACAGGCTAACTGTAGAAAGAATGTAAGGGTCACTCTGCAGTTGGTCACCCTGGTTAGGACTAGGGTAGCCATTTTCTTCAGCTGTAATAGAAATAAGAAACACTCATCTTCAGACAGAAGGACAACCTGCCTTAATACAGGTGGTAGCCTTTTCTTATTTCTAAGTCCATCAGGTTCAGCTATCTTTGGGTTCTAGCTCACATTACTATTTCTTTATAGTCAATTGTATAGTATTAAGACAGCATGAAAGTGGCCTGAAGATCATCTGCTGATGAATCACAGAATCTTAGAATGGGGAAGCTCTAGCTTGGCCTTTGGATAAAGGGTTCCCTGTGGCATCACTTCTAATATACAAGGCTTCTTAATTAAACTGGGCCCTCAGGTGATATAGTTTAACTTCATACAGTGTTCATTCTGGACAATCCTTTAGCATTCCAGACTTATTACTTACTGACATCTTACTTTGGGGTTTTCTCTTATTCATTCAAACTCTACAGGTCCCATGTTTGGCCATTTTATAGCACTACAAATCTTGATCTCAAATGGTAGCACTACTGGCCTTGGTCACCACCTAGGAATCATTCCTGACACTGCCTCTCAGGGCCTGGCAAAACTGATCTATGTCATGTGAATCTTAGTGAAGTTAGACTATGCTGTGATAAGTGTCAAGGACCTTGGCAATGTACCAGGCCTTAAGCTAAAATATGTGGAAGGAGGGTGACCCACAAGTCTCTCCAGCTTATCCCAGAAGGTGTCCTTAGCCTGTAATCTATGGATTCTAGTTGTTGAGGATGAGGACTTGTGAATTTGATGAAAGACCCTTAAACTACCACCTAAATGCATTACTCTGCAACTTTAATACAATATGGACCTATACATACACACACAAACAACAACAACATGACTTTAGGGAGCCACATCACCTCAAATAACATGGAGATATGATATTTCCCTATGTCATAGTTCTCTTATTGCATTGTTTGGAAATTACATAATAGTGACTGATCATCTTACATGAATGCCACATCCCACCCTAAATCAGTGCTTGGTGTCTGGTTAAGCAGAGTAGGATGTATTCCATGTTAGATAACCCACAGAGGTTCCTGTAGTTGCTAGGCTTTCTCTAGCCTCCCAGACCCAAATCTCCATTGCTGTACTTCCTAGAACTCTTGCTAATCTGAGCCACATCAATGCCCAATAACTACTATTATCCTATGCCAAGCTCTACTCTGGACCCTCACAAAGCCTTCTTAATGACGTTTGCTTTATCTGTATCTGTGAATGTGCATGCATGTGTGTCTAGGTGCACATGAGCAGTGGTAGAGGTGTGGAGGTCTGAGGACAAACTTGGGTGTTGGTCTTTGTCTTCCAGCTTATTTGAGACAGTCTCTTTGTTGGTTGCTGCTGTGTGCACTAAGCTAGCTGGACTGTGAGCTGCAGATTGTCCTAGCTCTCCCTATAGTTTCCTCACAGAAACACTGGGATTACAGACATGCACTGCTTTACCTGACTTTATTTACATGGGGTCTAGAGATGTCAACTCAAGTCCTCATGTTTGCTCAGAGGTTAAAGACTTTATAGTGTAATCTTCCCAGCTGCCTAGTTTCCTAATTGACCATTCCTTCCAATCCATTCTATTACAGCAGGACTGTGTTCATTTAAACCCAAATTTTCACACACTGCACACACACACACACACACACAACCCCAGCTTAAAATACTTCCTTAGATTCTTACTGCTTAGAGACTAAAGGTGGAAAATAATAATCTGACCCTCAAAGTCCTACATTATCTGAAATTTCTGCATTTCTCATATTTTATCTTTGAACTTGATCCTCTGCACTGCCAGCCTTACAGATCTCACACACACTAAGATTCCCCACTAAAGATTGTGCTCATGTCAGGGGCTCTAAGGGCTCAGCTGCTAGGGACTTTCTCCGGCACATCCTTTGGAGCCCAACTCTAGCATCACTATATCATTTAGGGCTTTCCTAGCTTTGTGGACTAGCTTGAGTTCCTGAGGTCACATGTTCTGTTGGCATTCTGCTTCTTCTCTGTGTAACATTAGCCCTGTTGCAATTTTATGTGTACTTGTGGAGTTATTTAATGAATTTAATTTCCTCACTAGAATCTATTCCTCACTAGAATATTCACTGCACAGAGAGAGCCTCCCCAACCCAGTTTTCTTTTTTTCTTCCTTTCTTCCTTTACTTCTTTCTTTCTTTTCTTTCTCTCTTTCTCTTTCTCTCTCTTTCTCTTTCTCTTTCTCTCTCTCTCCCTCTCTCTCTCTCTTTCTTTCTTTTTCAAGACAGGGTCTGTCTGTGTAGCAGTCTTACCTGTCCTGGAATTCGCTTTGTAGAACAGGCTGGCCTCGAACTCACAGAGATCCACCTGCCTCTGCCTCCCAAGTGCTGGGATTAAAGCCCAACCCAGTTATTTTCTTCACCACTATATTCCATTGACAAGATGGTGATGATTACTGTTAGGGTTGCCTTATGAGCTGAATGAACATGTGAACAGTAGTCTCCAATGACACTCCAGTACCTCTCTCATGCATTTGGGAACTGCAATAAATACCGGATAGACGACAGACATAGAAGGGCAGGATCAAGATGCCAACTCATCTTGCCTCTCAATCACCAGGCACTTTCCCTTTCACTCTTCAGAGTCCAAGAAGATGTATTGCTTCAACAGGGGATTTCATCCAGCTCCAGCCTGGCCAT